>JAVYIG010004569.1:0-158097 GCA_035222895.1 Strongylocentrotus droebachiensis | reverse complement strand
GGTACAGTATGTGAAATATTTGTTCGGCCTTTAATAGTTAAAACATTAAACAGTAACGGTTTCACTTTGTTGGTTGCCTAGCTTTGGATATTGTTTGGAGCTCTGCGATGTGGCGCTTTCTTGCATTCTTACAAAAGACCTTCTCAAACCTTTCTGAAACCAGCGATATTGAAATGAATAAATAAAAGGATTTATCCACATGTTACCGAACCCCAGAAACACAGAAATCTGGTACAGCAAGCCGTTCAAATCTACTCCACCACCCCAGCAGTTGACGATGGAAAGTGACACCATATTCGTGGACCAACATTATATGAAGAAGATCGAAACAAGCAACAAAGTTTTTATGGTGTTTCTTCTCGCTCGGCTGCGATAATCGACGGTACATGAACTTTGCCTCGGGATTGTTGAATCAGCTTTGGTTCGGCTGCGCGTAGATTGGAATGCGCGCATTCTGTCGCTTCGGAGTCGAAAGGCGATCGCTGTATAGACGAATATCATAGCTATTAAAGGCATGATGAATTCCCCAAAAAACGGCTGTAGGTTGAAAAACATTCTTGTAAGCGGGATGAGAGAAAGATGACACTATGCATTCGTTTCCGTCTAGACGGTAAAAAAAACCGGACGAAAGCTGAAAGAGAAACCCGATAGCCCATGGGAGTAATGCAATGAACTTTAGGAGCTTGGAGTTGGTGTGTCTCCGGAAACGGATGGGGTAAAATACGGCACAAAAACGTTCCAGTGTCATCAGGACAAGGTTTAAGGAGCTGGCGGTGATGAGTGCCCAGAACGGATACCTAGAGTACCAGTATTTGCAGAGAAACCTTGCAAGAGCTGGTCGATCTATCGGTAGTGGTGGTAATGGTATGACATAATTGGCGATGAGGATAACAGATGTACATAGGTCGATCAGGGATTGGTTGGCAATGAAAAGATTGGTGACACCGTGGAGATCGTCGACTAGGGCGATGACAAGGAGCACGAGGCCATTGCCGGCGATACCGAATATACCAAATAAGGTGTACACAATCGTAGTTGGGAGGTAGCTCAAATCATCGGACACCGAGTTTTGTGTAGTGTTATCTATACTTGATACAAATTCTCGACTAGTGACAAAAATCTATAGTTTTGAAACTGAAAGAACAATTCGATTGCTTTCTCCTCACAGAATCCGTGGAAAATTCGTGAAAGGTCTTTACAAAGAATCCTCGAGGAAAGTATTTAAATAAATATATACACGTATATGCAATTAAAACGATAGGTTTCAGGCTATTCCTGCGCGTTGTTCAATAAAAAAAGATTGCCATTAAATGTGCTCATTTTGATAACAGTATTAAGTCCATCACTTATTACTTTTCCCTATTTGAAGTCTTACTAAAAGTATCCCGTCAATAATTGTATGCAAACGGATAAGTATATCCGTGTTACTAAAGGTAGAAGCACCGTAACCACCTACCAGCTTCAAGAGGCAAAATGATTACGCCTGCATGAACGTATGGACGTAAGAACTCTTTTTATAATCATTTTCATCAAAGATGAGAGAAAAAGTGAAAGTAAGAGAGTAAGATAGAGGGGGAGAGAGAGAGAGAGGGAGTTGTTGAGTATGATCGCTCGGCATACACACTAGGCTTAGTATTGTGGGTGATCTGTCAAATCAGAATGAAACGCACGAGGTAGCTCAAATCATCGAAAATCGAGTTTTGTGTAGTGTTGTCCATACTTGAAACAATTTCTCGACTAGTGACAGAAATCTATACAATTTTGAAACTGAAAGAACAGTCCGATTGCTTTCTCCTCGCAGACTCCGTAGAAAAGTTGTTAAAAATCTTTACAATGAATCCTCGAGTATTTATATATATATATGCAATGAAAACGATAGGTTTCAGGCTATTCCTGCGCGTTGTTCATTAATTTAAAAAAGCGATTACCATCAAATGTGAGCAGTTTGACAACAGAATCAAGTCCATATTTTTTCCCTATTTGGAGTCTAACTAAAAGTATCCCGTCAATAAATTTATGCAAACGAAGGAGTATATACATGTTACTATAGGTAGAAGCTCCTTAACCACCTTCCAGCTTCAAAAGGCAAAATGATTACGCCTATATGAACGTAAGAGCTCTTTTTATAATAATTTTCCTGAACGATGAGGGAAAAAATGGAAAGTAAGAGAGTAAGAAAGAGGGAGAGAGAGAGAGAGTGGACGAGTAAGATCACCCATACACACTACGTTTTGTATTGTTAAATCAGAATGAAACGCAAGTCCTCAAATACCATTACATTTATATTTTTTTCCTCGAAAGGGCAGATTCCTTGTAAACTCATTTTTTTTTCTCTGGATCTCAGCGAAATGTGCATGAAAGCAATTCCATTAGCTATAACTATAGCAGACCATATATTAGCTTCGTTTGGAGCTATTAAGGATATATATTACTGAGTGCCATTATTTAGTATTGACATGTCAACCTAACTGGAGTAGTGATGATTGATTCGCGGAAAGCATTCGACACCATAGATCACTACATTTTAATGGATAAATCGAAACTCTATGGCTTTGATGCAATCATTTTGAAATGGTTTGGTAATCATTTTTATTGTTGACAACAATTTACTGTTGTGAATGGTATTAAATCCGAAAAACGTACTGTAACATGTGGCGTCCCTCAGGGGACACTACTTGGTCAGTTATTGTTCTCTCTGTATGTACATGATATGCCCAGATGCTTGTTAGATTGTGTTATATCCCTGTATGCAGATGATACATGCTTTCTTTTCTAATAGCAACCCTGATATTATTGTAAATAAATTGAATAATGATTTAATAAAAATTTCATCATGGTTAAAAGGTAATAAACTGACTGTCAACATAAATAAGTGTGAAATTATATTGCTTGGATCAGCCCAGCATTTAAAAAGATGGATTAATTTTGTTGAAACTCACCCTATTTGTATTAATGATACGATTATAAAACGAGTTCACTCGTGTAAATATCTTGATGTCATTATTGATAAAAACTTAGATCGGAGTGATCAATTTGCATTTATTCATAAGGGAATGCTTAAGTCACTTTATCTCTTGAAAAGAATTCGGAATTACATTGATAATTGAACAGCTCTAATGTTTTATAAATCAATTATACAGCCAAACTTAGATTATTGTAATGTTGTTTGCAAGGGCGTAAATCCGTACCGAGGAGTGGGGGGGGGGATGATCAGCTTTTTCAAGGGGGGGGGGGGGGGGGTTTAACATTTAGAAATCGGGCCGAAAATTTCGCAACGACTCAGCCAACCGCTGAATAAGCGCCGGGGGGGGGGGGTAAGAGGACACTTTTTTTTCTATTTGTTGGGTCTCAAAAAATCGCAACGACTCAGCCGACCGCTGTATAAGCATTTTTTTTCAGGGGGATGATATCAGGGGGGATGTTTGTACAGGCCATCCCCCCCTACTTCAAGCCAGGGGGGATGCAGCCCCCCCCCCCCCCATCCCCCGGGATTTACGCCCCTGGTTGTTTGGGGCAACACTATAATAAGACAAATCGCCATAAGTTACAAACATTACAAAATCGCTTTTGTTTAAGTAGCCCTTCATGTTGATTATATGTACCCAACTGTACCACTTTATGCACAAACTAAACTAGATAATTTGGAAATCCGTAGGATCAAACAGTTAGCTCATACTGTTTATCGAGCTATACATCAAATTTGTCCCATTTATATAAGTAATATTTTTAAGAGACGTGTTTTCAATATTTCATTATTTAAGAAATGATAATTTACATCAAGGCATTATTTTACGAGTTGAAACACATAATTCTCTTTCATTACTTGTGTCATGCTCGCTTGTTTTGAAAGTAACATAAAATGACCTTCACGGTGGCTGTAACCAATCAGAAGCAACGTTGTATATGCATGCATGCTTTTAATTTACTTACCCTTACCTCCATGAAGGAAGACCTACGGTATATCGATATTATTAATAATATTCTGGGTTTATATGGCTCTTGATATATCGACGATGTCTCTAAAAGAATAATATCACCCAAGTCATCGGATTCAGGCTCGCCTACACCATAGACCTGGTAGGTCTATGCTTAAACGCACCATAAAAGGTGATTCAATGAAAGTGTGATATAACAACAACCACCCACCAACACGCATACAATCACATGAATACACACACACGCATACACGCACACAAAAACATATAAACATAAGAGAAAACTTGACCACTGTTATCAAGTTATAACTACGATATATAAAATATTGTTCACTTTATCAACATTTAGATGTTATACTTTTTTAATGGTTTGGATGTTTTACTGAATGACAGTGACTGTTGTCTGGCGTATGGTATTATTGTGAGGAAAGGAAGAAGAAAGATGCATAAAGTTTGCTGCAGAGTGAATATGCGACCTATCATAAATGTAAATTCAAATTATTCCATTGAATCGGAGTTTTTTTTATCAATGTGATAGTTTGTTTGATAACATGAACAATACCCAGCCGATAAAATGTACATTTTCAAATACATACACCCACATATGCCCCCCCCCCCCCCTCCCAAAGAAGAACGCAAACAAATACATTATGGACGTCATATTCAAAGCTTTACTAATTAGACTTAAAACGTGGTCTTCAGGTTTTCAAATAACCGTTAGAAGTGTGTCAAAGATTAAGTAAAGAAATGGGTTATCCAAATCTGCCACGACCATCAAGCATAGACATTCTCTTCAATAGCTATATGACACCATTTTCTACAAAGCTCTTTGAAGTAACCACCCAGTTAATTGCTTTTTCTTTGTATGACTGAAATCTTAATTTGCTATCGAACTGACAGCTTATTTGGACACATATTATACACTTCACTTAAAATCATGTCATGTCGTACGGCAAATAAAAGCGTTAAAGTGAGGGAGGTAATAACAATTTAATGTTTGAATACTTGTCACTTGGTTGAAAGGAAACATTGATTGGCTTGTCATATCTCTTTCCAAAGATTTTCTTACCCACAACAGACGTCACAATGAACACTGGTATCCACCTAAGCATTCTGCAATTTACCGTTTTATTGCGAATGATCATGAACATCAAAAAGCAACTGAACAGTAATTTCATAGATTCACAGTTATCAGTATCTTCATGACAGACTGCATAGCCTTTTTTAAAGAAAGAATAATTAACAATTAATTTGGTGAACGTGTCCATTCAGGAGATGAGTGTGAATCGTAACATTCTCAGACCTCTAAATTTCCTATGTGCTTCATGGTGAAACTACAATATTACGGATTGCAAAGATATACATATTAGTCACTGGATTGAAAGTCGTGGATCTTTTCGAGGATGCTAAGCTATAAGAAGTAATGACCACACTTCGATTCATCATTAAATCGACGAAAATCCAGTAACTAATAATTGTCATCCTACAAGCGTTAACGAGACGAGGCTAACAAAGATATTTATTGCCAGTCATGAACACCCTACAGATGACGCCTGATACGCGATATTTCAACTCTACGGATCATGGGTATTTAACGGAAGCTGCCCATGTTACTATTGCGAGTATTCTTCAGAGTGCATCATTTGCTGCAACAGGAGTAGTGGTATTACTAAGCAACCTGTGTTCTTTGATCATCATTCATCGGCAGCACTGTGTCTTTGGAGAATCCTCAAGACTTCTCTATCAGGTTCTAGCCGTTGCCGATATGTGTGGCGGTCTGACCGGTTGCATATCAAATTTTATCCTTTTTTTTCGTCACAGCTGGCCATTCAGTAACATCTCTTGTAAAATAATCGTCTGGCTTTTCCCCGCTTTGGTACAAACCTCCATAATCGCACTATCCTGCATCACCGTAGACCGATACATCGCAATCAGTAGACCCTTACATTACCCCTTACTGGTTACTCCTAGACGTACCTCAGTATGGTTGTGCCTACTGTTACTCATTCCGTTGTCGATCTTTATCTCTGGTTTCATTCCCAATACACCGATGTATGCGTTTGCAGGCTCTTCTTGTTACAACTCACATGGTACATCGGAAAGAATGACATTTAATTCATCGTCATTTTCAACGGCGGCTCTTTTGGCATTTCTCTTCGTCTCTGTTCCTTCTGCACTTGTGGTCATTCTTAACTGTGGTTCCATGAAGATTTCTATCCATCAGGCGCGCGCCGTAGCTGCACAACAAGCAGTAGTCGGCGCTAACAGGATCAGAGATCTTCCTGTTGACTACAAAGGGGTCAAGACCCTTCTTCTGATAGGTATCGTGAATGCAATCTCCTGGCTGCCAGCATCAGTAATCTTCTTGTACCCCGTCTTAGGATCACCAGTCATACCAAGTTGGCTTCATTTTATCCTGCGTCAGCTGACGATGGTTGGTTTCTGGAGCAATGCCCTGATCTTTGCGCGGACCAGCAAGGCTTATCGTCGAGCAGGACGATTGCTCCCCAGGTCCATATTCTGCCGAGAACCATCTTGGATGCAAGTTGTTCACCCCTGAGTGATTAAAGAAATTTTTTCAACATCACGTTGTTGCATGAGCTTCGGTTATATGCTTTGGCCATGTTGATATTGTGGTAATATTATGAGATTTTACACATACTATAGCCAATGGACCAGTTTACTAACATAATCAAAGTGTATGCTTACTTGTTTTTTAGATGGTTGTACTTGACCAAGGTACTTTTTTCATGTGCAATATGTTTATACATGTACTGTACTCATGTCACGCTTGTGATTAGCACACTGCCCAGACTCAAATTGTAATACTTTTTAATACTTTGTAATACTCATTATACATTCTGAATGGAATTTGTATTGCAGTTTAGCTCAGTTTTTCCTATGTTACAATCAATTGAATTTATGTATCTGGATACACTTTTGTTGTGTTCTTTTTTTGGTACTGCTTTGAAGTTTCGATGTAAACATTTTTAAATATTTCTTCTGATTTGCTATGTCTTCTTTACATATATATATATATATATATATGTTTCTGAATGCTTTTTTATATGATTGTATGTTTGATGTAAACTTGCATTTTTAGTCTTTTGACTTTTTGACAAGTCTTGAATAAAACCTCATTTGAATTGAATTAAATTGAATGAATGGGCACCTGATATGATTAACCGCTACATTTTTACCGCTCGGCTACGACCGAGGTCGGGATGTTGGAGCGCCACGTACGTCAGGACGCGGTATACAAAAAAGCACCCTTATAGATAGTATTAATATTGGTTGTAGTAGTAGTATTATTATTGTTTTGTTTTGTTTTTGTTATTGATATATTAATTATAATGATTCTTCTTTTACCATTATTATTCTGTTATTGAAGTTATGGCTGGTGTAGCTTTTGGTTGTCATTGTTATCATTATTATCTTTGGTAAGATTACTTTAGTCACTATGTTTGAAGAGATTTAGTATATATGTGACAGTTTATCATTTCGTTTTTGAAAATAACACTTTTAATATATACATATTTAATCAGTTATGATTCATTGTCAGGAAAATATTTATTGTACTTATTATTATTATTGTTATCGAAAAACTGTGTACTTACATGAATGCAGAAGAAAATAAAATCTAAATCAAATAAAAATTATCAAGTAATAATTACTATTCTATACCTCCCTTTCATGACAAGAATACAAAATGACTCTGAACCATTAAGACTTGTGAGGTAATGACTCGGCAAAACATCAGCGGATTTTAATGGTTTTTAGTGTAATACTCTGTACATTTGTGAACGTATATTGCTGCTTGGTGAGTACGCGCAGTTGCCATTCACCTAAATTTTAAAAACCGCAGCGTGTTTTTTTTTTTTTTTTTTTGCTATACGGTTTTTTCGTGTCATATCAGAACGAACCTTTAGTCATGGAACAGAAAGGTACTTAGGGTTATACTTTTGTTGTATTAAGTGATTTCAATTGTCAGTCTTGTGTCTATCGTTGTGCTTGCTAGTAATAAATAGAGGCAACTGACCTTTTCCGTTTGTGTCTCTCTGAGATAGTCAAAAGCGTTGGATGTTCTAAGAATATTAAAATGTATACAGTTTGATGTAAAACTGTTTTGTTCTTATATGGTACGTTTACGGCACCGAATTAATGCCTGCCATAACGAAGGTTGACGAAGGTTGTTTTTCCATATTAATATTGATCTAATAGCCAATGAGAACAGTCAGCGAACCCATGTCTTACCGGAATCTCTATCTCGCTCTCGCTCTCTAGTTCCATCTCTACCTCCCGCTCTCCCTTTATCTTCCGTCCTCACACGCACACACACACGCGCACACCCCAACACGGAGGTCATCATCTCGTGTATCAAATGTTTTACTTTATATGTGTTTATTTGCTCTTCGACAACTAATTAAATGTTGATTGAACATTGATTTAGAAATGGGAAGCTGCTAGAATGACGAAAGCCTAAGTTCGTGCTAGCAATTGCCATAAGGCCTCATGGTGACCATGATATGGTAGGAATACTCTCATGGCGTAGCATAGTGCATACTGTGCGTGTCGTGAATCCTATGACCGGGGTAATAATATTTGTAAAGCGCTTAGAGATGGTATTTAGTCTTAAGCGCTATACAATTTCAGATTATTATCATTTTTGTAATAGTACTGAATTAGAGTTTAAAAAAGAGCACACATAAAGCACGTGGTTTACAAATGGTAAATATTGTATACGTTTTTAATTGATTGTAGTTTTGTACAAAGCCAAATGCTATAGAAAACTCGTCAAACATAGATCTTATAAAGACATGGTTAAATACAATGAAAATAGAAAAATACATCGAATAGCAAAAATAAGGTTATTTTGATTAGAATTTGCAGCAGCAATTTAGCAAAGTTAAACAGAAAAAAAATGATATTTTGTGACATCATTCTCTGAGCACAACTATCATTTGCATGAAACCTATACAGGAATAAATTCAAACTTGCACACACGATAACAGGCACTCTGTAAATATATGTCATATAATGTACTACCTCATGGACATGTTGTACACCTGATTGCAACGTGAAAGAAGAAACGTCTTTCGAGAAACAGGCAAACAGTGAATATCTATTATTTCTTCAGTTTTTGACAACGTCATTAATGCTGATCACAATATATAAATGATTAATATCACATATAAAACTTGTATAAACCATAATCACCACGAGTAAGCTAAATATTGATTTTATTTGTTAAGGTTTGGAGAATAATTTGTTAGTAAATATTATAAATTTGACATTTTAAGGGCATCATCAAATCATTCTACAATTATGACTGAATAGTTCATTTATGCCCACTTCAATGTTTCAATGATGTTTTTAATAACTTTGTCACAATACAACTTCTGTAAAGGTTTGGCGAAAATACCCTGACATGGAATCCATATTGAGAAGATGCTTCAGAGTTTCCACACTCCAAGATATAGCTTAAAACCCATTAGCATATGTCTATTATCTCAGTCCGGAAAACGGAATAAAGAATAAAACTATTCTACTCATGTACTCTTTGCATGCAAATGAGCATCGCGCACATTTGATACGGAACAAAAATATACTACTCCTCCTATGTCTATTGAAAAGAAAACTTGTGCAAACTAAATATGAAGCATGCATTAGATACAAATCAACAAACCATCTACATTCTAACATCAGAACACTATCTAACTATCATATACACTGGATTCAAAACTAAACCTAAACTTCAAGGCACCGTGCATTGATCTAGACTTATGCTAAAGTCAGCAACAGGTTTTAAGGGAAAATCTGAGCCCCCTGGTGTGGGAAGTTTCTGTTTCGGAATTACAAAGCTGCAGAATTGTGAACCTTCGGAAGACATGAGTGCCTCTAGTGACTGGGTTATGAGAATTGAACAAACGTATTCAGCAATGTGTCGTGTTAATGGCTTCCAAGAAATCCTGAAACCTATTACGCATCAACTATGACTATGAACAAAAACGTAATCCTCTTTGTATCATACTTTACATACCGTAGGTTTGGAGCCAAAAGGGTTTTAGCTCATATACCTTGATACAGATTGAACGCCCTTCTGGCTCTGAAAAGTAGAAAAATCCAGGCGGTTTCCCTTTTTTTTGTGGGGGGGGGGGATTCTCCTGGATGAAAAAATAGCAGTTTAGCTAGAGTAGTTACATATTCTTTGGGAAATTTCTGACGTCATATTTCAATCGTCAGCTCCGATTTCATGCGGTAAGTGTAAAACATATACAGTAGAATGAATGCTCTAACCACGTTGAGCGCTTGTCAGCCGGAAGTCATCAATACTGGTATTTAGTCAGGTAAACCCGACCCTGTTTCTAAAATCACATTTTATAAAGGACAATTTTGACCTCAGACTAACTTCCTTTGTTAACCCTATCTTAAACAAAATATTTAGCCCAGCGTCCAGTTTGCAGTTTATCGAAATACGAGCCAATGTTTTTTAATAATGAAAACTATTTACAAGTCTTTAAAGAGCTGCCCATCTGTAATATCCTCGTTCTGTAAATATGTGATTTTGATTACTCCGATCGCTCACAAATCCTCTACTTATTATTTGTACTGGTAATTTTACTGGCGGATACTTCGATTTCAATAGAAATGGCGGCTTTACCTAGACAGGCCTTATACATCTGGTCAAGACCAGCACTGGCTTTACACAATCGAGAGTTCCGACACATGTTGTAGGTACAGGAAAAATCATCCTGATCGAATAGTTACACATTAAATGAATGTTAAAAACCTTTTGATTCTTTAATTATTTACTTTCTGATCTGATCAAATAACTCTAGCCATAGGATTTCTTAAGAAATTCTCATCTTTTTCATTCAGCCTTTCCCCTGTTGCTACAACATGTGGTGATTATAAGAGCCCCCTGTCGGTCAATAGCAATACACTATTTCGGGTGATAGTGAAAAGCCCGTATTGGTCCCGACTGACAACGCCAATCACACAGAATAGTTGGGTTCCAGGGGTGGACCCTAACTTGCTTAGCAAATCGTTGTAGAGCCATCTCTTTAAGAGAGCGTGGAGAGAGAACTCATAGGCCCCAATTCACAAAGGAGGTTTGTCGACAAACCTCCTTTTGTTTCGACAAACCTTCTTTTGTTTTTTACAAACCAGGTTTGTAAAAAAAAAGCGTCAAAACGCGTCATATGACAAACCTCCTTTGTGAATTCGGGCCAGAGAGTCCAAATAACTTTAAAAAGATCGATAAAACTCGGCAATAAATCGGTAAAGGTCTGGTTCCATTTCGGCGATGAGTGAGCGACGTTTAAGTGGAATCGAGCAGTGAAATGGTACGAACTGGACGAGGAACAACATTCGACGCACTTTTTACACCTGGGCATCGGCTTCCTTGCCATTGGTGACGGTTGTCTGTTGGGCGCCCTCCTCACCTTCAACCTCCTGAAAAAAGAAAAATAAATTGAAGAGTTTTGGTGATGTTATTCAAGTTAAGCGGCTCAGACATTAATAAAGAACAGCAAAAATTAAGTTAAGAAAATGCGGATACAAATATATATATACGTTGATGCGACGACCTACGTACAAAATGGTGACATAAAGACTTCGCGAAAATCAACCGAGTGCAATTCAATTACCCCTGTCCATCACCTATTAAAACTGCGAACATTAGAGGTGGAAGAGAGATATTAATGGTTTTATAGGGCAAACAAAAAGTATGCGAATGGGGTGGGATAACAGCCAATGCACATGCAGTGGTTATAACAAACAAATGACACCACGATAGGGTATAGAAGACAGACAATCGAAAATAACTTACAAAAAAGACAGGATATTGGCAACAATACTTAATCATGATAAAGTTAAATAAAGAATAAGTCATGGTGCAGATTTGTGTTAGCACAGGGGAAAAAGTGTTTCAAACAAAAAGTAGGAATAGAATAACGCGGATTAATGAAGATCTACAATTTTAAAAAATATGATGTAAAATCAAAATATGGGATTTTGAGAGCCGTCGATTTTCAAGACAATGCAAACAATTATAGAACCTGTCAATGAAAATAACGCACAACATCCTCTGCATAAAAAATATTTATCTTTGATTTGTAGGTATAGGTAGGATAGAATGAAGTTTAATTCACATCATTAAATGTAACGTTTTCAAACTACGTTTAAAGATGCCATTTAAACACTTTTTAAATGAAAACGAATATGGAAAAATAAAGCGATTGTCACTAAAATCATGATAATTTTGTAATGTAGTGAAAGCTTTTATTTCGAATGTAGATGGGATTGACATCACATACAAATGCATGCAGTGCATAATTATGAAAGAAGCAAAAAATGAGGAATATTTAGGGAGGAGGGTTGACGAGTTAAAATGCTTCATTTTCAGTACCATGCTAACAATCCAATTGCTGCCAGAGTGTTTCGTTCACAATGCAATTGCATGACCTGGGACCCCGTCATATAAAAAGTTGTGATAGATTCGTATCACTTGAAATTAATTGCAACTCATACGTTGTCTACAAAGGTACTGTTTAACAAAATTCAATATGTGGCACAATATTCAAAAGCTATTACAACGTAACAGAAATCACAATAAAAATACAATACAAATGTTAACATCTATTCAAATAAAATTAATTTGTTAATTTACGAACATAATGCCATTATCGTGATCATTTGTTTAATAAACTGCGAAAAGAAATCAATCATTATAAGACCATAACAAGGGGATGTGAGTGCAGAAACCAGACACACTGAAACAAAGGTATTTTTTCCTCATCATAAGCAACATTTAATAAACTGTTCTGAAATAAAAACAAAATCTGAGTAAACAACGAGTAATGCCCCACTATTGAAATTAAAAATGCATCATTTGATGAACGAAATATAGGACAAAGTATTATTTTGTAATGACTAAATAAGCATAAAAGTAGGTTTTTAATCTTTGGTGTTTTGAGGTTCACATGATACCGTAACTGAAAATAGCTTTAGAGATGTAATATCGTTTAAAGGGGGTCTAGGTGTGTAATAAAAATAATGAAAGCCTCTCTTTCGCCTTAAATTTCTATGGAGTTAATTTCTATCCAATAAATGAACAAAACAAAACAATTATGAATTCAGTGATGTATTTTCTGGCACGAACTTCTCATATCTACAAATTGGTTTCATTTGTAGCTCTTCAGGAGTGAGGGTGTAGTGTGTTAATCACTTCAAATGATATCCAATCACTCCTTATTTCCTTACAAGAATCTATATTTAATATCTATTTGACCAACCCAGTATTGTCCTTGTGTAAAGATGCTCATGCGTGGGTATATATTCGTTCGTGAAGTATGCAGGTTGGCGATCACTACATAACACTGAGCCAACGGGTATTTAATACTCTCCTGTGCTTTTAGAGATGTGCTGCCTTCTATACACCTCCGCATGAGCAACTTTAACATGCGATTAGAGGAGGGGTATTAATATAAAAAGGGCATTTAGAAGAAAAAATCGAATAGCCACTCTACATAAAATGATCTGACACGACAATCCGCCCACATGCTCCAGCTACATTTGTACTAGCCTTTTTTTGTTATCTATGTTTAGCAAGGATGAGGATAGTAAAATGGTTTTGTGTCAGGTCGAGGTTTAGGTTTAGGGTTAGGGTTAGGTTTAAGTGTTTTGTAGGTTTGGGATCGAAGTTAAGGATTTGGTTGGTATTAGAAATCGGCCGCAGAGCAACTGTCACGTGTCATACATGTAGAACCCTACATTCAGGTAGAAACAAATAAACACAAGTTATACAAGCAGGAATTTCGAAAGTCTGTGCAATACATCGGCACCAAAACCAGCTTTTAAAGTGTTTCTCTTTCAAACATAGCAAACAGAAAATAGAAATAAGTGATAGGGTATGTCAGATGACATTATACATTCATTATTTCATTTACAAGTAGTTGGCAAAAATGATACATGTACGATGGGTATTAAAATAGTGAAAGTGCTCTTTTTTGTGAATGAGATGAAATACACACGCATTTTAGTGTATCAGTAATTTGTATTATTATGTTTTTTTAAATGGAGTGACATTGGTCTTGTTTTCATACCAAGTTTGCCCTCTGCTGTACCATATGGTATCCTGTAGTTTCATGGCTCGAATCATCAGCCTCGACCTCCTAGAAAAAAATGCATTTTGTGAGGCAAATGAGGTACAGTAACGATAAAAATAAGTTTGGATATGTTTCCCTGTTTGTGTTCAAACTGACTGCCCGAATGATAGCTTGACCAAATTTAGCTTGTTTCTCACTAGGAAAGTGTGCAAAATGTTGTAGAAGTAAGTTACTTTGAAGAATGATATAATTGGAATAGTAATTGGAAATTATTACTACAAGTCTGGGAGAATGGCGTTTCCGAAGGTCAAAATGAAAAAAATCAAACAAAAAGTGCATAATTTCACCGCAGTGGAGTTTAAGTTAAATGTATCAAGCAATTGCAAAAAAATTGTCTACGAAGTGGAGAAACGGATAGAATGGCGACAAAAAAGGCGCGCGTGTTTACAAATGCGTGACTTGTGTCGATAACGGAGGACATCTAATGTCCTCCCAAAACGCCATTCTCCCTGCCTGATGATACCTGATACGATTGAGATGTCTAACCAATGTTTGCATTCAGCATACGAAAACATTTTAAAAACAGGACACGCGATATCTAACGGAAGCGGTACATACCAGCAATTTATCTTTTGATAAAATGGTCAAATGAATCACAGGTATATCAATGTAATTTAGAAAACGTAAATTTTTGGGGGGGTATTTTCAATTAAACATCATTCCAACAACATTTGTTATTTCAATGTTTATTTTACGTCTCTCTACTTACACATTAATTACCTACAGTATTATGTGGATAATTGACACAATGTTGTAAATAACATCCTTACTATATACTAAGGGATGGGTATTTAAAGGGAAACTCTATGGACCCTGATATTAAGATGTTTTTAATGGAAGCAGATAAATGTGAGAAACAGGTGAGTAGATTTTAGAGCAAAAGTCAATTACAAATAAGAAAGTAATGAATTGTTAAAGGTGCGATCAATCAAATACAAATTGGGAACTTTATGAGCTATCTTGCGAGATTCCTTCCAATTTGCCCTGTAGTAGGAAATAATTTAAAGAATCATATTTCCCTTAAGAAAATTCTAAACCTTACATCCACCCTAAATATAACTATTGCGAATATATTATAATACAACCCCTGAATAAAACAAATCTATTCCGTCGTCAATAAGTAAGAATTTTAGAATTTATAACATTTCTTTCTATACAGAGCAAATTCATAACTTTCCTGTTTTATTAATCGGATATTGCTTTAAGGCTAAGTCCACTCCAAAAAAAAATTGGCTTTTAATAGATGCAGTAATACAGGAGAAAAAAAGCCAAAGAAATTTAGCAAAATTGGATAACTAATATTAAAAGAAGTTATTACATTTTTGTTGAGTATAAAAACTACGGAACTTAGCAAATCACTACACAAATTGCCAATTTGGTTATCAGTTTATGATGTCATTGCCTCACTATTTATCAATTGCTTTACATCTATTTTTATCCCATTAATTTCCCTTTTAATCCCCAAAAACTTGAATTTCCCATGCCTTTGCCCAGGTTATATAATTTGTATCATATTGCGTGCATACAATTTTACAGAATAACTATGAAACTATTTTCTGAACATTGTATATTCATATTTATTGGTTTTTATGTTAGTATACTCTATATTAGTGCATCCACACCAAACATATTACCATCAATATATCTTGGATGCTGGTGTGAGGAAATAAGATTTTTAGGGGGAAAATTGGAAATTTGAATTATCAATATCCAGAAAACAAGAAATGGAGAGTGAGGCAATGGCGTCACAGAATAATGAGTAAGTTGCCAATTTGTCTTGGGATTTTCAAAGATTTTCATGTCATTACAAATTCCTAACTTTCTTATTAATTATCTTATTTTGCTAAAAACCTTTTTTTGTATTGGTTTGTCAGATTTTTCTGCTTCTATTTAAAGTAAGTTATTTTTTAATGGACTTTCCTTTAACTATAACCGTTTTTGTTCTCTCATCATAAAAACCAACTAGATATTAAGGTGGAGTTCAACTTTAATTCCTAAAATGTCTTAAAAGCCTACTTGTGCTCTACATAGCAATCAGTTTAATATCAAGCTATTCGATATGTATAAGATGCAGAAAACTTCAATTTGTAACTTCAGGAAAGATACATATTGAGAATTTTTGCGAATCACACATTTTTTAAAAGTGTGAATTAATTAAAGTTGGCCTACATATTCAGATATTCTGCATATCACAACAATTGTATAATGCATACATATATCTGATAGATTAAACTAAGAAAACAAACCAATGTCATTATACTGAAAACAATGAATAATTACACCAAATGGTATACCTCAAATGATGAATATCCATGGAAAAGAATATGGAGAGGAAAACAAGATATGAAATGCAAGACCTTTTTGCAAAGGGAAATTGAGTTAAACATGTTGCTGGCATTGCTCAGAGCTGAAAATGTCTACCATTTGAAACAGTTTATTTTCTTTGCGATGAACGTGAAGTCACACATATTTTGTCGTGCATTAGTTTCTTCACACTATTGTTATTGTGGGTAGTATTTACGTAGAGGGGTGTATTAATTTGACAATGATGAGGGATAATTAGGGATAGTGGCTGTTAGTTTTTAAGTTATAGAATAAGGGAAGGAGGGCGACACCGCATATATTGAATGAAAGTGGTATTGTGGAGAGAGTAGGAAGAGACGGAGAACATACTTTCAATTTATTTTCATTAAAACTATCTAAAATGAAGCATAGATATATTTCACAACCGAAACAAGTCGTGAAGCAATATACTAGAAATGAAATACAAACTAGTTTGATATTAATTTCATCCAATAATTTTGTGATTAAATTGCCTTAAACATCATTGGCGAGTACCTACAAAAAATTTATGATATTCAAAATTTAAATTCTGCTAGCTCTCTGAAGAATATTTTATAATTTTGTAATTATTCATTTTGCTCGCTCATTCGAGAACTTGGCTGGCTTGCTTTTTTTGTTTTATGACTTCTTTGAAGTACAACAAGTATGAAGAATATGGTATTGCCTGGCAAAACCGCGGATTTTTTACAATCCTTTTCTTTCCTGGAATTAAGCTACAACATAGCTCAATCCATTTTCAGTTCTACAATTCAATTTTCAGGAAATATCTGCTCCCTATTAGCAAAACAACACGTTTAACAAATCTTGTACCAATAAGAATACATGCTAAACAGAAAGTATTGTTTGATATTACTATTGATTTGATTCATATTACCATCCTTTCTCTTATGAATGTAGCAATCAATTACTCAAAATGCATCTGGGAAGTTTCATTGTGTTGTTGTTTTTTCCTGATTCTGATAAATTACTTGAGAATAAAAAGACATTTTCTACGAGGTATGTGACATCAATGTTATACAATTTTTCCAGCATACACACCAATGTATTATTTATTAGCTTTTAATTTAAAACGGAATAAATGTAGCTAATCGTTAAATATCAAACGATTCATATTCAGCCAAACATACTAGACCCATCATGGATATTCATAGACTTTAAATATTCAATCATGAATAAACATTGAATCATGCATATTCATACTGACCTCCCAGAAATATTCATCCTCCATGAGTTTTTCGTCTTTCAGAGCATCAAGTCCAGGGACACAGCGCAGAATAAGACCTGCATTGATGAAAGCACAAACAGAAAAAAGAAAAAGAATAATTAAAAAAATAGCAAACATGAGTACTAGAATAACGAATGATTACGTAGCAAAGTACTTTTTGTGACAGACGTTAAGGAAACTTGATTTATATTCTCAGAATATAATCCATGATTCTGCGTGCACTTCTAGCGAAACAAAGGTTCGTTATTCTGATATTTGGTAACTTTGAAGTTTCGTTAGTAATTCCAAAAATTATATAGGAACCATGAAAACGGTTTCTTAAGAATTTTGAAGCTTCGGATAAATGAACTCTGGGAATAGCACAACAATTATTCGGCATTATAGGCGAAGGTTTTGTGGTCTAGTTGATACGTCACCGGACTGTCGACCACATGGTTCCAGTTCGAGTGCCGCCACAGCACTAATACCCTTTGGCAAGACATAAATCTACCTTATCCCACACTCGACCCTCACAAATAATGTTCTTGAAGGGTTCAAAATGAAGAGAAAGAGAACCTAACAAATAGTCAAAATGATTTATCAGTGTTGCCAATTTAAAGAGGGAACAGTGGTTCAATGTGTACTAAGTGTAAAAGTGGCGAACCCGTGAACGCTCCAGAGACAATTGCTATGGCGGTGATCGTGAAAAATAGTCGAAATGATTCATAAGTGTTGCCAATTTAAAGAGGGAACAGTGGTTTCATGTGTACTAAGTGTAAAAGTAGCGTACCTGTGAACAATCTGGAGACGATAGCTATGGCAAGGGTCATGACAAATAGTCGAAATAATTTATGAGTGTTGCCAATTTAAAAAGGGAAAAGTGGTTAATGTGGACTAAATGTAAAGACAGCAAACTTGTGAATAAACGATTGCTATGGCAAGGATCATGACAAATAGTCGAAATGATTTATAAGTGTTGCCAATTTAAAGAGGGAACAGTGGTTCAATGTGTACTAAGTGTAAAGATAGCAAACCTGTGAACAACCCGGAGACGATAGCTATTGCGAGTGTCATGACAAGGGCGGCTAGTTGCATGAGGGCCTGTGTACCGGCACTACGGACCTCAGTGGGGGTGGCTCCAGTGGAATCTTCAAAACGATCTCCGAAGACGGCTGGAAGACTGAAAGCAACAAAAGATGGTAAACATAATACTGGATGATCTACAAAACTATCCCGGAAGACAGATGGAAGATTGAAAGTAACACAAGATGGGGGATTTCTTATTGATAAATAAATCATAGCTTTCTTTTCTGCGTTTATTGGTTTCCTTGTTTTTGTAATTAGCTGTTCTAAGAATTGGAGAACTAGTTGATATATCGCGAAAGACTAAACACTGAACCTGATAATGCCGTGGTTGTAGCAATATGTTTAATGTTAGTTAAATAGTTGAAATTGAAATTATCGACAGCATGTTATTAAACATACAGGGATAACCTATAACCTTGAAAACCATACAAATGTAACAGACTTATAACAGAATATGCGAGTTATTCCAAATTTCAAAACGTTAAATGGGCAAGAAGTAAGGAATTTATAGCCCTCCATACACTGATTGAGAAACTAGAGTGTGAACTATGACGTCTCCCAATCCTCTGAGGATGTTAAGCCTCCCACCTCCTGTATCCCCTTTCACCCCTCCCCTCAATACGCCACTACGACATCCAGTCATAGACTTAAACACGACTTGTTGATTTAGAGATAGTTGTGACACAGTGGACGTTGTTTCTGATTAGTCAAATATTTGCTCCAAATAGTTTCCATCCATTGATATTATACTTGGGGAGAAACTGTTTAGAGATTCCTATTCAAAGGGCAACCCAATCTGTGTCATAAACCTGTGTAATGAGTTATTTGTATGAAAGAAGAAAAATAAGAGAAACATACAAATAAATCGGACCAATAAGAAGAGAGTCATGAATGTTTTAAAGATGTGATCACTACATCTATGCAAATCTCAAAATTTGCGATCTGGCCTTTGGATTGTGATGAAAGATACCCTCCCGTTTGCCGTGTACAAAAATATAGTTTATTTATGTTTTTCTCTGAATTGCCTTCTCTAAATTAAGGATAGCATACTATTATAGCCCTCTAAGAAGAAAAGACCATCGTACATTTCGAAAAAATGATATTTAAGTCATTTTGTTTGTAGAAACAAATGGGTTACTTTTCTGGCACTACATCACAGTGACCGTTACCCATTCACCCAATTTAGAGTGCCCTTACCTGTAATGACTACAACTTTCGAAAATTCATTAAGCCTTCTTTCTTATTATGTATCAGATTTCATTCAAACTTTCACCTGTCTGCTTCTCTGATTTGTCTGCTATAATTTAGAGTATAGTTGCCTATTAAGGTTGGATTTGCCTTTAACCTTTGACCAGGCACGCGTATTCATAGATGCACGTGTCACAAATCTCTGTCAAAACGCTATGCACTTACCTGTCACCATAGATGGACGTTGAAGCCAGGGCAGAAGCCACAACTCCTGCCAGTCCTCCCAAGATACCTGGCATTCCGTGGAGGTTATGCACACCACACGTATCATGGAGACCAATTTTCTCGCAGAGGAAGGGCTGCAGGGGAAAAAGGGGTGTTGAATTAGTCTCGGTCATAGTAAAGGGGTAAAATTTCGAACCCAAAGCCCTATGATCTACTGAAATTAGAATCTCGAAGCTGTTGTAGACACTGATGTCTATAACAGATTGATGATTGTATACTTGGTTATATGGAAAACTTAAGAATAGTGTCAAATCAAAACCTTAAGATTTTAATCACGACAATAGGAATTATGTTGAGCCATGTATTTAGTTCAAGTATTCCTAGGCGCATGAAATAAATCACACTGACTTCCAAGGAATTCGTTATAACCGGTATCCGTTCAACACTGGATCGAGTGTGGCAAATACAGATTTAACATCGTTCAATACGGTAGTGCCGTAACAATGATTTAAACTCTGTAACACTTGATCAACATTTTGACCATTATTTCATCTGGATGATTTTGTATCCAAAGAAACATGAGGAGAAGAAGCAACCCCAGGAACAACTCCCACCACTGCTATCTCGTCAATAAAAATTGATTAGATATAAAATAACAACCACAGCTTTGATAAAATACCTAGAGCATTTCGTAGCGGAAGGTCGATGGATCCACAGTGAAAACACCAACCATTGATGTTACTAACGAAAGACGATTCTATTAAAATTATGTATTTTGAGTGAATCGATATGAAATAAAGACCTCTTTCGTCATAATTTACCTGGATGACTTTGTATCCGAAGGTAGAGAGGACTCCAGCAACAACTCCGATCAAGATGGCACCCCACGGTTGGATCATCAGGTTGGCAGCGGTTCCCACGGCAACTCCTCCAGCAAGAGTAGCATTCTGGACATGGACCTGCATGAAAGGGAAATGATGCTGTAAAGTTTCCCTTTTTCTTTGAAAACTTTCACACCGTTTTTTATACAGGTTGCGTGTGTATTTGAGAAGCCAATGTGGTCCTGCTTTTTAAAGTATGGTGAATGACATTCCCTTTCGGGTTCCATTCATGATTATTGTAGGCCTTTCTAAAATATTTAAAACGGTAGAAATTTAAAGTTAGGAATAGAAAGCTGAACAATTTAAGCTAGATTTAGGAGCAGTTCTCGAGGAATATTCAAAGGGGTTTGGATGCGGGTTCACGCTACTAGTTAAAATGTGATTTTAAAAGACAATCAATAAACTTAACGACCTCTTAAGGAATGGGATCTATTTAAATTGGGTTGAGGTAGAACTAATATTGGAAGGAACTGAAAATTGACAATCTTGATAACCACGTCAAACATTCTTTCTTCCCGAGGAGGCGGGGGATGGCAAAAGTCGTGACGCATCACGGAGGAAAGGTATAATTGAAATTGTAATTAAATTGAGAGGGAAAAAAAAATACCATGTCGAATTTCCCTTTCTTGCTTAGCAGGCTGGAGGTGGCGAATGTGGTGACACAGCATGCAGACAGGGAGAAATATGTGTTGAGAACGGCGCGGTGACGCTGGTCATCGTCGCCGAGGGCGCTGTTGAAGCTAGGCCAGAAGATCCACAGGAACAGGGTTCCTATAGTGATAATGGTGATGTAGAGGAGGGGGGAATGAGGAAGAGGTGTGAAGAGGGAGGAGGAGGAGGGAGGAGGTGGGAGGAAGGAGGAGGAAGGAGGAAGGAGGAGGAGGAAGGAGGAGGGAGGAGGAGGAGGAGGAGGAAGAGGAAGGAAGAGGATGAGGATGATGGCGTTGATTGTTATGGTGATGGGATGTTGATGATGGTAATAGTGATATGATGATGATGATGATGGTTGGGATGATTCGGATGATGGTGGAGATAATGGTGATGGTGCAATGATGGTGCAATGATGGTGCAATGATGGTGCAATGATGGTGCAATGATGGTGATAATGATGATGACGATGATGATGATATAATGATAGTAAAATGAAGGCGAAAGAGAAAGTTAATGATTGTATTGATAAGGAAACGGTATCTATACTCAAATTCACATTCATGCTAAATGAGAGGGTTCATCCAATCATCAAATAATTATTTGTAACTCACAGTTTGTTTTCCTCCTCAATAATTATAATAATAACAATGACGATAATAATAGTTACAATAATAATAATTATTATTATTATAATATTAATAGTATTCTGGGTATAAAGTGCTGTCATCTTTAATACTTTAATTATCGGATTAAGGTTTGCAGGCACACAATGTTGCCATGCACATTTTCCATTCCCTGGGAAGCATTCCAGACAGGCACCATTCCTCATCAGAAGCACACAATGTTGAGCAATCTACAATGACTTTTGCATCCTATCGGCAACAGATGGCAGCGTCTCATGAAACCGTCACAAGTACAAGTTCACCGACATCCCATTGAAACGCGTGTTAAACTTAATACACGCATTTCAATGGGATGTCGGTGAACTTGTACTTAGGACAGTTTCGTGAGACGCTGCCCAGATATTGGCATGAGAAACGTACCGATCATGGCGAAGAGATCACTATGATAGACCGCTCCTTCTTTAGGGCTCTCTCGTCCAGCCTGTCGGGTTACCACCATGGATACAGCGAGACCGAAGTAAGCCCCGAAGGTGTGGACATACATGGAACCTCCTATATCCGTAGTCTAAAAAATGAAAGAGAATGTAATACTTCCATGATTAAAGGAACCCTCCAATTGATTTCATAATATTTCTGTTTAATCATAAATACCTCAAACCTTTAAATGAAAATGTCACTAAGATATCCGTAAATAAACCCCTCAAAATAATTCTGCAATTCAAGTTTGAGCGTCGATGTATCTCTTATTACTTTATCATCAGACTTTGGTATCATTGACAAGCCTGTTTTACCCTTTACAGTGATGCCCCATTCATAGTGATTAGGTAATCATGGAATATGCAGTACAACTGTATTCGGCCAAGTCAAAGGCGAAATGTGGCAAAATGCATTGTAAGTTGCCATTAAACACAATTCATCCTCAAAATAAATGAAGGATTTACTGTCGAAGATAACAATTCGTTTTGCAATATTTCATTTTTGACTTGGCCCCATATTCAGGTGATCGGCACATTTCATGAATAAATAATAATTACAAATGGGCCATCATTGTAGACGGAAACATGCAGGTTTTATATGATAGGCCAACCAAAAGTCTGGCAAAGCCGTAACAAGCGAGATATCAACGCTCAAACTTAAATTGTAGAACTTCTTTCAATGGGGTTAGTTCCTCCATTTAAAAACCGAATTGTAGAGGGTAGTTATCCCTACATTGGTAAGCAGGGGTGGACTCGTTTTCAGGTTTAAGAAGTACATATTTTATGTTGGTCACTTAGGCGTCAGATAACTTGTTTACAAACAGCTAGACACTCCTCATAGGGAACAGAGGTATAAATTATCATCAGTGACGCTAGGACATTTTAGTACCCGCTCTAAATTTAGCCACATTTACAAATAATTCTGCTCTGCTGCGAGTGAGCAGTGAAATGGGGTTTTATATGAGATGTTGCAAAGCCCTTAATAATCAACATGTTTACATAAGCCTATATATTATATAAGGAACTGCTAAAAGGTTGAAAAAGCGTGGCCGCCCCCCCCCCCCCCCCCTCCAGGTGAAGCCATTGGTGTATTACGCACTAGATGTGAAGTCTTACTTACACCAAGAAACTCGACGGCAATGAACTCGTTAACGAGGGAGAAGATGACTTCGAAGAAGGCCATGATGGTGAGTTGGAGAGGGGATGTCTTGCCCAACAAAGCACCGAACGAGATCAGGATGGTGGCCGAGGTGAAATCCGCTAAAAGCATCCTGAAGAAAAACAAAAAGGTTGAATAATTGTTTAGCAAATTTCAACCATTAAAATTATCTATCTATCCATCTTAATCTAGCTTCCAAATAATAATAAATTAATGACATTTGTATAGAGCTCACTACTACGTTTCTAAGCGCTTTGCGTTGTAATCATAACTACCTAGGTCATTGGATTAAATTGCTAATCGGCACATGAGAGTGCACACACTCCGCTCTCAGGGGAGTATTCCGAACATGAACCTTTTTACAATCGCCCACCCCTGAAACCACACACTCATTCACATTGTGAATCACGGTGTGCTCCCCATCGATAAATTGGGGCGTTTTTCACAGTGTGGTTTACAATTTGGATAACCACCGATTTACATTGTTACCACACTGCGAAGCACACCGTGAAACGCCATTACCACACTGTAAAAACGCCCCAATATAACATTGTGGAGCACATTGTGGTTCAGTGTGAACAACTGGAGATTCACATTGTGAACACTCCACACTCATGTGAAACAGCCACCACACTATGAAAATCCCACCACACTGTGAAAGTTGTCAGTGTGGACTTCCACGTGACACATCATACGATATGAAATTGCCACACTGTGAAACGCCCATCACACAGTGAAATTCCCACCACACTGTGAAACGCCAACCACACTGTAAAACAAGTTTAGTTTTTTAATTCTACCATGTAAAATCTTTCAAATTATGAAAATGTAGTCTTGCAGAGCTTATTACGTAATCCTACCGAGAAACCATTTGACACTTGAATGTAGAGTGGTAAATCATCGTTAAATAAACGGAAATTGTTACACAAAGTCAATTTAAACTTGATATTGAGTTCTACTTTTGTACTTTTCTTACAAAACCTGATAACCAATTCTAATTGATTTTTACGAATGAGAATATGTAATATATCTTTGTCATGTGCAATTGTTTGTACGTTTAAATTTACCCTGGGTAGCCACATCAATATTAATAATGCTCTCTCTGCGGGCCCTGCAATTATTATTACCCAAGCAATTGCCAGGTAACTATTACACCAGTGTGGAGAGTGGCGCATGTGGATTACTGTCTTGCCAAATGGCGTTACTGCCTGGGTAAAATTCGAGCCCAAAACCCTTGTATTGAGAGTCAAGTCAATGAACCATCATACCACGATTACATTTTGAAATTTTGAAATTAAATAATTAAGAGAAGTACACTAAACATAACTTGGCATTGGGAATCGTAGGTTATTTTTGTACAGCACATGAAGCAAATAGATGATTTATGTTGTATCGGCATGATAATTTCAATGGATTGCAACGAATATGCATTTAGTAATTACACTGTATGTCATTATAGCAGAACTTCTACAAATGCTCCTCATTACGTATGTCAGTACAGGTTGTGTACCTCTGCAGCTTAGCAAATTATGGAAACAACATAGCATTTAAAGTGACTTGGTAACCTTGTTAAGATGAGAGAAAATGGTGCTAAGATGGTGGCGTCAATGCTAGATGTACAAGTAAAAAGAATCTGAAAGTTTGAGTGAAAACAGACCATTATTAATGATAAAAATTCGGAAAACCTGATCTGATCGATGCCTTAATTCTCCGAACTATACTATAACAATTTAATCACATTTTAGGTGAATGTAAATCGTCGCAAGGAAACGAATTGGCTCTTTATACCAGACATTTAATTGTTGGCAGATTTGTAAAAGCGTGTCTCATGCCTAATTTAATGTAAAAACGTTTGTGAAAATAAAAAAAACGGTTGGGAGAATTTACTGTTTGAGGGTGTCGCACAGTGACGCCTTAAAAAAAAACATAAATATCTTTGTGGTTTGAGAATTTGTTCAGGATGTTTGCATGTTGGAAGGTTAGTTGAGTAGAAGGAATATAATAAGTAACATTTCATTAAAAAATTGCGTCGTTTTTTCATCAACCTTCAATAATGTTACCGAGACACTTTAATTTAACAAATTTGCCTTGAGTTACATATCAGAGCTATTCCTACAGGGATTATTCCCCAGGAAGAGTCGATCCAAATGGTAAAGTAAGTCAACGAACCCCATGAGTGATTATGACGGCAGTGAGAGCTAATAAGAATAGGACTCCGAGTTTGAGACATAACAAAACATAACAAATGAGTCCCTGTCGTCTGAAGAAAAGAACTTAAAACGTGACTACCCATCACTTATTGAAAAATGCAAACCATGTAAGTACCATAATCCGAACATGATGAATACATAGGGTATTAAAAGTGTCCTTAAGATGAATTGTGTAAAGCCTTGTCGGTCCGGTTGTTGTGACTGAAGGATAAATAGTTCACCGAATTTTCATCTACCAGTTCTTCCATTATTCTTCTTCAGGGATTAGCCACTCCAGTGATCAGCACCTAGGGCAACATCTCGTGTCAGATTATGATAATTAACATTTTCAATTCTATAGCTGCTGTAATAGACCAATTCTACCGTTTAAGGTCAGTGCAGGTTAAGAACCTGTGCAGAATAGCAAGTAATGGAGGAAAAATAGCATTTAATTTAACAGATTGCCTTGACTTAATACATTCCAGACGTTTCCAATCATTTATTACCTGTCATTATACATGATCAACATTTTTTTTTTTATCAGTCGCAGTTCTAGAAGAATAATTTGAGGTAGCGAAAGGGGTAGGGGCTTGGGGGTTCTTGTATTTGTATCATGAGCCCCGCTTCAATTCGTTTAAAATCAAGATTTTCTTTTGGAGATGGGGCTTGGAGAAGGTACTTCAGGGCCCCGTTGCACAAAACTTACCATTGATGGTAACTTTGCCATCAATGGTAACTACCATGGAAACCTTGATTTTCATTGGCTGTTGAGCCCTGTTACCATGGTAGTTACCAATGATGGCAAAGTTACCATCAATGGTAAGTTTTATGCAACGAGTCCCTGGTCTGGCTGTATAGTGAGATAAGCCATAGAGGGTTTAATATACAAAGGAAAGAATATTGCTTCTTCATTTGCACTTTAAAGGTAATACAAAGTTTTGGGAAATTTTGAAAATTGGGTGGATAGTGAATCTTTACAATTTTGTTATATTTGGATGCCCCTGTGGATGTATTATATGCACTAAAAAAATTAGCCCCTAAAACACTTCTGTTTTCGAGAAAAATTGAATATAAAAATTTACCGGTGCTCCCGGTAAATTTTGATAATTTTCAAATAGCGCCTATGGCCGTACAATGGTAGCTGCGACCATAAAAAATCTCAGAATATGTAGTTGTGATATATAATTTCCAAACGGGAATAGCTAACTGGTCGATCTTAGTCAAGAAACATTGTTTCATAGCTAAATTAAAATCTTCACCTTGAGAGGGAGCTATACAACATAAAGATTTTATTATTTATAATTTCATAACTTTAGACTCGATTTCAATCGCGACAACGATCACTGGATATTTTAGGATCGCATATGCTTCCAATATGTTAATTTGAACCAAATTCATGACCCCATACCAAAACTTTGTAATACCTTTAACACCAGACAATTCATTTCAAGCAATCAGTCGGACTGTAACTTGTATTTACAGTCCGCGTTCAGATGTGACTTGTACTGGGATGCAACCTTTTACCTCAATTTGAAAATGATGTTTACACAAATATTTCGTGACAAAAGTGTATATAAAAAGAAATCCATTCTAAAAAGGCATTTCACTCATATATCATAATGATATCCTTTTTGACATCTCAAATGTACCTCTGGTTTCACACTATACAATTTCTACGTCACCTTTATATATCTATTCCGGTCAAAAGCGCAGCAGAAAGAGAAAATAGAGAGGGGGGCGTGCTTGGAAAAAATGACGACAATAGCGACTGAAAAGCGGGAAAGGAAATATGTAGCAATTAATCATAGTAGGTGGTCATAACTATATAATAAATACATCAAACTCTCTTAACATTGACCCAAATATGTCAAAAAGGATATTAACTTGATGAATGTTTGATAACTGTGTTTTGAATTGCAGGCATGACCTAGATATATGTTGATGATATGTTAATATAAAACTCCTTTAGACCCCGTACCGGCGTGGGTCAATTTTTTTCTATATTTGTATCTTACATTGCACGGAGGGTTAGAAGGGAGCTTGGCTGACTGAAAATGAATTAATTTCTGACAAGATAATATGCATCACGATCACAGTTATCATTCATGATCTCCATGTAATAAGGAATAGTTGTAACCTGGATTTATTTAGCGCTTAATACGAAATACCGTCTCTAAGCGCGTTACACATATTACTACCTCGGTCATCAGATTTATTCACGCACAATGTGCACCATCTCCACTCCCTAGTATTCCTACCATGATAATGGGCACCGTGAGGGTATAGGGTAATAACTAAAACGAAAGCTTTTGTCATAATACCTTATTTCTCTTCTGTGTATAGAGTGGCAAATGTAGATTAATACCTTGTCACCGGACATTTTGTGCTGTTTTGGGGATCGAACCCACGAACTTAGTATTTCAAGTCAAATGCTTAAAGGTAATACAAAGTTTTGGTATGGGGTCATGAATTTGGTTCAAATGAACATATTGAAACATATACGACCCTACAATATTCAGTGATCGTTGTCGCGGTCGAAATCGACTCTAAAGTTATGAAATTGTAAATAATAAACACTTTATGTTGAATAGCTCCCTCTCAAGGTCAAAATATAAATTAGGCTATAACACAATGTTCATTGACTAAAATCAACCGATTAGCTATTCTCGTTCGGAAATTATATACCACAACTACATAATCTGAGATTTTCATGGTCGCAGCTACCATTGTACGGCTGTAGGAGCTATTTGAAATTTATCAAAATTTACCGGGAGCACCGGTAAATCTTTATATTCAATTTTTCTCGAAAGCAGAAGTGTTTTAGGGGCTAAAATTTCTGGTGTTTTTAATACATCCACAGGGGCATCCAAATATATCAAAATTGTAAAGAATCACTTTCCACCCATTTTTCAAAATTTCCCAAAACTTTGTAATACCTTTAAACCACTCGACTACGACACTTTTATGGTACAGAATAGCAAATGCTTTCTAGATATATTATCAAGGGCAATTTCAGCACGTGTTTGTATATCCCATGGAAATCATGTTTAGATAATGCAATACGTCATTGCAATGCTTTTTAAGCCCCACTGTACTACTTGTAGCTACTAGCTCCCTCTATATAGAGAAACAATGTCTAAGCGGTGCCCGTTGGTCCCACAAGATCCCCTTTTTTTTTGTCCGTCATGTTCATAGTGATATATCCCTCCTGGCCAAACTAGTACAGACGGGCTTTAAAATGACAATAGGCTTATGTGATGGAAAAGGCTATTAACGTTGCATTCGGTTGATTTCTTGGCGACCTAATTAGTAGTTTTATGACAAAAAAGGAAATAAGTAACATAAACTAAGTGAAAGCACGTTATAACTAAGTTTACCATATATGTAGTCCTAAGCCTAAGCCTTTACTTTACCGAGGGTATATAGGGTTTGTATCTTCACACGTTTGCCAACGTTACTATTTGAAAATTCATATTATATAAGTACTACCTCTGTTTTATATCAGAAAACTGCAGAACTTGGACATTTCATAATACTTTGATGGCTCCTTTGGCAAGGTTGATGAACGAGATTCCTGCACTGAAGCCTTGATTTTACTTTGCTTTTATGTAAACTTCCAAAACTAATTCTCCTCCGCAGTACACATACCATCATGATCCCCAATTATGCTCAAGGGTGCTGCACATGAATCAGATGTTATTCTCCCCGACTCACCAAGGAATAAATCATAATAAAAACTTCACGATTTTGGAATCTAAGCTTAGAAATATGCAAGATAAATATAATTACTCGTTTGTGGAGTCAAGGTCAAATTCCTTCCGTGCCATTGATTATAGTACATTAAAATGAATTTTCTTCCGGTGCACTTGTTAATACTACATTGCGCCGCAGGCCACTATTTTCTCATGTCACATATGTCATTGTACTTTTAAATTTTAAAGTAGAGTCTCGAATTTCCACGGTTTTCTTCATATTTCACTGGAGTTTACTTCCATATTAATTTCATAAATGCAACGCTGGATGGAATAAAATACAATGGTTGAGTTCTTTTCACAGTGATACAACTTATTTTATATTTCTTGTATAAGTTATGAGTATACATGTATTTGAATAAATAAATACAAATACAAAATAATCACGACAAACTTAAAATTTCTCCTCAAATGTTTTTGACTTGAAAAATTGAGTACCTTTCAATTCAATTTTATAAAAATAGTTCAGGAATATCCAGGTCAATTCAAGACATAAATCTTTTTTCCTATGTAATGACCATCAGCCATCAAATCGCGTGTGCATCATTGAATCGACTGACCTGAAATACGTTTTGTGTGTTGTTTAATTGTCGAAAATAAGGCTACTTTATTGCTTTTTTAGAGAAACCGAGGAATGAATCTTTTAGATCCATACACTATCACGTACACAATTAAGTTTTTGTGTGTAATTTATATGACTATTTTATTGATGAAACTGCATAAACACGATCTTGCAGATGCATTGCACCATTACTCAAATAGCTAATGGTCCAAGGCGCGACTTTAATTTTATAAAGTAAATGACGATACATCTCTTGTGGATTTAAACTTGACAACTTTATGACTGCCATTCCGTTCAGACATTGCAATAAAAAGGAAAGATAAACTGTATATGGATCATATTTTGATCATACATTACTTTATGAACCTAGATTTGTTTTCTGTTAACTGAGGAGTCAGTCAGGAAGGTTCATGTATAACACGTACTACATGTATAACATCGACGACCATTTTTGTATTCATTGATTTTATTTCTCCCATTCTTTTTATTTGTACATAACATGGAAGCAAAGCATGTTCCATAGTCTCAGTTTAGTATACAAACTGAACAATATTTATAGCTAAGCTTTTTATCATTTGATCAATATAATTCATTGTGAAAATATAAAATAATAACCCAATTACATAATATGAAAATATTACAGCACGACACAGTTATGTCATCCAAAAAACTAGAACATTGACCTTTTTTCCATGATAAAACTGAATACTCTTTATAAATTTAGATTTGCATATTTGTTAACATATTATTAATCGGAATTTATCAAAACACACAATCTTCCCCAACACCCTCTCCCTCCCTTCCCGCTTCTGTAACTCATTGGAGTTAACCCCCTCCCCTCACCCTCTCCCCCCTTCTTTCTCCCCCTCCCTTCTACGTGTGTGGATAATACATCTTTATTTGAATCGATATGAACTGGCTCAAAGTCGTACAACATTGTGATCAAGACTACCTTGAAATGATAGTGTCTAGAACCCTGTGGCTTACGAAGCTGTATTTACATATTTTTCTTTGGTTGTTTGTTTGTTTTTTGGTTCGTTTATTTGTTTTTCTTTATACAGGAGCCGATATCGAAACCCCATGTGGAACAAAGGGAATCTTCCATCCTTTATCCGTTATCTGTTTTGCACTTTTTGCTTACGCTCAGCCAGTTTGTTTTTCTTCCAACGAATTTCTTTTCTCAAGGATGAAAAGCACGTCATGTCCCATGTTACGTATAATACCCTTTTACGTTTAACCATTGTATATTACCTTCGTATAAATATTCAAGCTTATGTGGATTAGAGGAGAGTGATTGATCATGCCGTTAGTTGTATACTCATCACATCACATACAAGGAGAAATTGTATAACTGCAGAGTCTAATTTTCGTTGTATTTCCTTCTCCCTGTTCTCTATCCCCCCCCCCCCTTATCTTGCTCTATCCCTCTGTTTCTATCTCGCTCTCCCTCCCCCTCCCCCCCTCTCTCTCTCTCTCTTTCTTTCTCTCTCTCTCTCTCTCTCTCGCTCCCTCTTCCCCTCTCTCTCTTTCTCTCTCCCTTCTCCCTATCTTTCTCCCCCACTCTCTCTATAGCTCCCCTCTATCTCTCCCTCTCCCTCTTGTTCACTTCCTCTTCCTCCCCCTCCTCTTTTTTATCTCCCTCTCCCTTCTCTCTCTCTCGCTCCCTCTCCCCCTCTCTATCTCTCTCTCTCTCTCCCTTCTCCCTATCTTTCTCTCCCACTCTCTCTCTCTCTATCTCTCCCTCTATCTCTCCATCTCCCTCTTTTTCACTCCCTCTTTCCCCCCCCCCCCTCCTCTTTTGATCTCCCTCTCCCTTCTCTTACTTTCTCTCTCTCTCTCTCTCTCTCTCTATCCCTCCCCCTTCTCCCTATATTTCTGTTTCTCTCACTGTTTCTCTCTCTCTTTTCACCGTGTATGTAAATGCATTATGTTTCAAAAGCAGAAAGTAATTAAAACCATGACATAGTGTTTTAATTCTACTTTTATAAATACTAATTTGGCTACACTGGGTAAATAAGCCCAAATTACCATCATAGTATAATTTTCACGATTCATTTTGAAACATTTTTGCGTGCCTGCAGTAGAACAAGATACATCAATCAATGTCAATTTTGTTCATCGTAATTTCATAACTTGAATTGGCATTATTGAAAGGTTTTTTGTTTATTTGTCTCCCCATGAAGGAAAATATGTTCGAAAATACATGTACCTCTTTTCAATGACACCATACTCGTCACAGCTGTCACAGGTTTCTGTGACAGCTGTCCAACATTAGAAACGGTCAGACATTTTCTGATAGAATGTCCAAAGTATATAATAGAGAGGGCCATGTTAATGTCAGAAGTTAATATTTCCAAGGAAGAGGACATCATGATATGTTTACGAGAAAGTGACTCTCGTGTACAAATGGCAATTGCTCGCTTCGTTTTTAGAACGAAGCGATTATGTAAAAAGTAAAATCAAAAAGAGATGAAAAACAGAAACCACAATCAATTTGAGCTGAATAGAAGAGAAAATAGGTATTTTGTGTATAACCTTATAGGCCCGGTATTAGTGTATTGATTATTTGAAGTTTTGATCGTATAGACCTATACCTTATTTAGGCATCTTTTAAAAAATAAAAATAAAACAAACAAATAATTGAAACAATTTATCATTATTTATTTGACCAATCGGAAAACATATCTTAATACTACACACATCTTTAGGGAAGTGGAAAGGAGAGAGAGAGAGAAGGATACAATCTGCTGGCCAGGGTGACAAAAGAAAGCATGTCACCCCCCTTTGAATGATTATAGTAGTTAAAAGTCATGCACTATATAAATAATCTCATGAACTAACTCATATAAACTAATAAAGCCCACAAGTGTTTTGCTTATGCAGTTGTTTTTCTCCTAATCAATAAATAAACCCTCACATACAGGTACACGACGCCCCTTTGTCTATGCCAGAGTGACCTAGGTTGAGTTTATCAACCGAGAAGCGTACGGCGTAACGTAACTCGCTGGGCTGGTAAGAAGGCATCATAGAAAGGACAGGGCCAGCGTGAGTTGGAACTGTGTGCGGATCGTGGTTTAATTTGAAATAATTTTTTGTTTTTAATTTTTTTTTGTGGAATATGACTAATATTATATTAAAATGAGATTGGAAAAGGAAAGAAAAAATAATAATTTTACCAAGACACTAAAAGAAAGAGATGCGATGAAATTGGCAACAATAGTCAATTTTGACTAATAGCCATTATAAAACCAAACGAACAACCAAACGAACAACAACAACAACGCTACAATGCGTGGGGATCTCCTGGTAGAAATCCTTATCAATCAAATGTCCACGTTGGCCCCACCCCCTTCACGCTGATTGGTCGAACCTTACTCACACCCTCCACACACCCATTTTCTGCCCACGTAGTTAATATGCCACGTTATAGATCCGACATGCGTGAGCCAATGAAAACACAAGTGGGTGCCTGAGGGTTGTGTGCGTGTGGGTGTTTGTGCGTGTATGTGTGAGTAGGGTTTCTTCCCAAGCACCCGAGTAATGCTCTTTTTCTCTCTCTCTTTCTCTCTCTGTCTATTTCTCAATTTCTCTCATTTCTTTCTCTCTATCTTTCTCTCTCTCTCTCTCTCTTTCTCAAATTCTCTCTTTTCTTTCTCTCTCTCTCTCTCTCTCTCTCTCTTTCTATCTCTCTCTCTCTCTCTCTATGTTTCTCTCTTTCTCATTCATTTTTGGTGGGTCTTTCTTTCCCCTTTCTCCATCGCTGTTCGTTTGATGGCACCTTTCCCTAGACCACCTGTAGCTGCCCTTCTGGATAGATTTATCATTGCTTGACACCTCTAAAAACGAATGTCACAACAAATGCTACCCTCGGAGAAAGTCAAAGAATTCATATTTGAAAAGAAAGCTATTCAAAACAGTAAGGTGATTTACGATTGGAACTCCCTAGGAGGCCACTAAATACTAACATACAAAGCCTTTAATGTCAACCCCAAACATGAAAAGAATACCTGACTTCTTCAACGTCGCGTGTTTATGAACATGAATAGAGCAGAGGGTTACACTGGGAAAGACGCCTTAAGGTATATGTAAGAGCGGTGATTGTCGGATTGCGGGGAATCACATAGTATTAAACCACAATTCAATGCAGGTCGCACCAGGGAACTTCAGAGCACAATTATTCGGCAAAAAGTTTGTCCACACCATCTACACTTGTTTTCCAAATGTGAAATAATAAAAACAAAATACCTGGATACATTGTCATGATTTTTTCCTCTAAAAAAACGTTTCTATTAAAGGCATTTCCCTTCGAGACTAATCCTTCGATGCCGTACAGTGGGATATGGATCCATTATCATTTATAGAAGAGGTTTATATTTTATAGTAATAACTTTTCCAAAGTTTTCGATACGTTATTGTATTCATAACGTGAAATAGTTAGCTTAGCCATAAAACCTCCACAAAAATGTCACTAATGTTTTGAGGTATTTGGTTATTATGGAAGTTCTGGTACTAGTAGTATAGAACTGTGTACGAGAATATATGCCTCGGAACTTTAAAACGGGAGGGGGGTGTTTCACAAAGATCCTAAGTTGAACTTATCTCTAAGCTGGACTTAACAGCTATGGAAAGCCGTTAGCATCTTTGAAAATATGTTATAAAAGTTATTTTAAAAGGCATAACATGTCGATTCAAATCATTCATATTTTCTATTATCAAGGAGATTTCATGTTCTTGATGTGGAATTTATGAAAAGTCTAAAATACTAGATTTTTTGCTTTTGAATATATTTTATTTCACTCCAACTTAGAGTTGAGTTCGACTTGGGATCTTTGTAAAATACCCCCAGAACTTACATTCCAAGGGATATAGGCCTATAGACATGATGACTAAGTGTATTCCTACATCAATACTTCGACACAGGACACTTTGCACTAAGAACGTATAAATCTTTCTGCGTCTCAACTATTCAACTCAATTCAATTTAAAAAATTAATAGGCATTTATTTCCTTCACAAAAACAAATTGAACATGTCATGAAACATATTTACAAAAGAAATTCCCTAAAAGCACAGTCCTAGCGATGGCCTTCCATAACAAAACAGACATGAAACTGTGTGATATTGATTAAACTACTGAGTATTTTTTTCAATATTTGCAGACACATAAGCCATATTAGTGCATAATAACATGAAAAAAACATGAATGTATAGTATAGTTGTCGATTTCCCAGCAACTGTTACCATAACAACACCAGAAAGCTCAATGAAGGCATAAACGAAAGAAAATACTAGCGTCAGTCTCGGCTTACGATTATTCAAAGTTGCCTTATAATAAAACCTTAAAACCTCTAAAAAATAACGTGAAGCCAAATATGACTGTTGAAGCCATTTGTGTGCTCTATCATTTTAGCATTTCAGGGATTCCTTTAACTTCTGAAAGACCACAACTAATGGGTTCAACAATTCAAGGATTTATTCATAAGTATTCAACACCCTAAGATTGTGCTTATTCATGTTTTGTGTACCGTATAGTCTACCAAGTTACTGGTTATGCAACTAATCAGTAATTGTCTCGACCTTTCGCTTGGTCCGAAGAGATCACTTTATCAAACTTATGCCAAGAGCGTGAACGAAATTGGTTTGAATTTTTTTCTTCAAAGGGTGACATTGAAGAAAAAAAGACATATCAAAAGAAACCGACGAATATACAGTGCGTCCCAGAAAAAACGAAACCGAGAAGTATCGATGTTTTATCATAACTTAATCACAACCATAATTAATGAATGATACATATTTGGAAAGCTTAGAGTCTCCTCTTTCAGTTGATGCTACTCAGATGATGCATATTTCACGCATAAGTGCTTAAAAGCAATTTGAAGGAAGGAAACCAAAAATACATTTGGCGGGCGGTATCTGAATTTCGAAGAAAAATTCACATTTCTAGAAAGTTGAGTTTCTGCCCTTTCATATGACACCTCAATCAGGAAAAATGAGAGAGGAATAACAAAGTTCTGTTTGTTTAAAGTAGCCCTTACATTTTCATAATTTTAACAAACGAATTCGTTTTCACTGGGTGCCTGCCGTAGCAAAAAGCAGATTTGACAAAAGACTTAACTCCGTTTCGTTGACAATCAGCCATGCATGAAGACTCTCGTCTACGGCTGATTGTCAACGAAACGGAGTTAAGTCTATTGTTAATTACGTTTATTGATACGGCAGGCAGCCAGTGAAAACGAATTCGTTTAATAAAATTATGGAAATGCAAGCACTATTTTAAACAAACAGAACTTTGTCATTCCTTGCTCATTTTTCCTGATTGAGGTGTCATATGAAAGGGCAGAAACTCAACTTTTTAGAAATGTGAATTTTTCTTCGAAATTCAGATACCGCCCGCCAAATGTCTCTTTGGTTTCCTTCCTTCAAATTGCTTTTAATCACTCATGCGTGAAATATGCATCATCTGAGTAGCACCACATGAAAGAGGAGACTCTAAGCTTTCCAAATATGTATCATTCATTAATTATGGTTGTGATTAAGTTATGATAAAACATCGATACTTCTCGGTTTCGTTTTTTCTGGGACGCACTGTATATGTCTAGAGTTTTAGAGAAATGGCTAGCTCTAGCGGGAAAAAAACAATGAGAGAGAGATCATAAGTATGTTATCACATTTTGTACATGCGTTTCGTAAATCGGGAAAAGAGAATGTAACGAGGATGAACCTTCGATTGGTCACTTTTAATTCTAATTCAAATGAATTAAAGTATATGCATATACAACGTACCAGCAGAGTAAAAAATGAAAAAAATAACATTGAGATGTATACCAAACTATTCATACTCTTGTAAATGTGATGTTTCATTTGAATTTCGCAAGTCAAGAATGAAATGTGGACTGATTGAATATGGGCATTGGTTTAGATGTAAGCTTCTATATAATATGTCGCAGTTTCAAGAAAAATAAATTGGGACAAATAAATTTTTCATGAATTTGCAGAAAAATGTTACAAAAGCTTGGAAAGGGTATGAATAATTTAGTTATAACTGTTTATTGTGAATGGAATAAGAAACGAATGTCAGGCTGGTGTAGGTGTCATAATTGATATGACAGGATCATCAGTATATCTCTTTAAAGACCACATGTTGAGTCTTTATATCTACATAACAATTTTTAGCCCTAACGGATGACATATTGACGCATACACAGATACAGCTCATTATTGTTCACAGCAGGCTATGGAGTGTGCTTTCAACAGGCTAATGAAAAGTGTGGGAGCGGTGATAAAAGCTAAAAAGTAAATTTGTGACAATTGGACAGCCTTGGACAGGTGCCAAATGAATGTACCGTGCGAAAATGTATTCCTGCCTGGTGACAGCAACATTTAATCTCTCTCTCTCTCTATCTCTATCAGAAACATTCAGACATACACACATGCACACGCGGGTGTTAATGAACTCCAGTGTCACCTTTAGAACCTTCGTTTCTATAGCATAACAAATTCTACTTGCTAAGGAAGAGAAGCAGGTGCCTATGTGATTCACAGCACGATGGGTGACATTTACAAACCTGTACCCTTAGCCAAGATGTCAAATCTGTGACGCTTTCAAATGTGACGCACAACCCCTCCCATAATAGTGCTGCATATATGAGTTCCTACAATCTCGTATTTTGTTAAAGTAAATAACGATCTAAGGAAACTGGTCAACACTTAACCTAAAGTAAAACCTAATTGCAAAATTAACCCTAACGCTATACGAAATAAAGCCCCGAACAATTGTCGCAAAAGCAAAAGTCAGTCCACGCAACCAGGACCAACCTACAAGACAAGCACAATTTAGATGCGAGTTGATCTAGTGGTACGTTCCTAGAGTATAGGATTGATTCTGACCGGCCCCCGGGTTCGAAACTGAGTTGCGTCTTCCGGATAATAGAGACTTTTAGATTTGCACAACGACAATGTGGATTGCTACGATCGACGCCCTTTCAATGCACTGCCTTGAATGGACGTCACATGTATCAGTCCAAGCAAATCTAAAATTCCCTAATGACGTTAAATTCGGCCCAAAGACGTTAATTGTATCTGAATGATTTACATTTCACATGGAGGAAAAACATTCATGGATAAACGCCCCATAAAACTTATAAGCGTCCTCAGGACTTTTTGTGAAAGTATTGAGAAGGTCGTGTGTTTGCTGAATTCTAAATTAGAGCACGTAACTATCTCTCTCTCTCTCTCTATCAGAAACATTCAGACATACACACATGCACGCGGGTGTTAATGAACTCCAGTGTCACCTTTAGAACCTTAGTTTCTATAGCATAACAAATTCGACTTGCTAAGGAAGAGAAGCAGGTGCCTATGTGAATCACAGCACGATGGGTGACATTTACAAACCTGTACCCCTAGCCAAGATGTCAACTCTGTGACGCTTTCAAATGTGAAGCACGACCCCTCCAATAATATTGCTGCATATATGAGTTCCTACAACCTCGTATTTTTTAAAGTAAATAACGATCTAAGGAACTGGTCAACCCTAAACCTAAACTTAAACCTAATTGCAAAACTACCCCTAACGCTATACGAAATAAAGCCCGGAATAATTGTCGCAAAAGCAAAAGTCAGTCCACCCAACCTACAAGACAAGCACAATTAGATGTGAGTTGATCTAGTGGTACGTTCCTAGAGTATAGGATTGATTCTGACCGGCCCCCGGGTTCGAAACTGAGTTGCGTCCTCCGGATAAAGACGTTAAATTCGGCCCAATGAAGTTAATCGTATCTGAAAGATTTACATTCCCCCCTGGAGGAAAAAACGTTTATGGTAAGTACGTTCATGGTAAGTACATAAACGCCCTATACAAGTTATAAGCGTCCTCAGGACGTTTTGTGAACATCTTGAGAAGGTCGTGTGTTCTCTCTCTCTCCCCCTGTCCACACACAACATTTTCCGTGACTAATCATGATTAGCTATACCGTTTCGCGATAGTGATACCGTTTCGCGATAGTTTTACGACCAAAATTGTAGGTGTGGACGCTCACTAACGATACGTCGTATAACGAAACTAGTCTAACGAAACGTAGGTTTGGGCATCGTTTCGAACTGAAACTCGATAAAGAATCACGCCTAATCACGTAAATGTTGTGTGTGGACAGGGGGAGTGTAACTAGTGTAACTAACTGGGCGGGGCTTAACGTGACCTCGAGCGAAATGAGACCAGACCTCTTATCACTATCGCGAAACTCTATAAAGAATCACGGAAAATGTTGTGTGTGGACAGGGGGCATTTTATACGATGATTCTTTAGTGACGACGTTTCTTGTGTGTGGACATCCTGGAATTTATACGATGATTTTTTTATACGACGTATCGTTATAGAGTTTCGGGATAAATTGTTTTGTGTGTGGACACGCTGTCTCTCTCTCTATCAGACACTTGGGGATATAGCTCCTCAAACAAACAAAAACCATGGAGTTACTAGCCAAAACTAATAGGCCTCAAAGACTATACAAATTACAATAAATGTCTAGACCATTTTCGAGCTTTGATAACTTTTTCTGAATCTTTCCTGACCCACATGCTATGCTGATGCAGTGTAATAAGATGAGCAGCGAGCATGGGTGTCTGCAAACCTTTATGTGTCGTAAATCCCCAAGGGCCTCAGGAAATTACACGCCCTCTAGACAGTAGTTTTACTTCATGAATGTGACGATAATAGGGGAGAGGAACGGAACCTTCAGAAGTATCACACAGAGGATCACACAAAGCGAGAGTGTTTACCATGACTTGTTAACCTCTTCCGGATTAAAAGGAAGGCTACGTACATTTGTGCGGATGCGTTACATAATGTACAAACAAACAATAACAACAACAAAAAAACAAAAATGCATTCTTCTGAAGAAAAGATTCTAATAATGGACCGTCCTTAGCGGAATCCGAACCCAAGCAGACGAAAATAATGTTGCAACCTCATAATAAAATTAGAGATTGAGAAACGGTCTTGAGACTAATAGACGATAATTTTACTTCGCATTGAAACTGTGAGATTGGCCCAAGGAGTTGCCCCGATAACAAAAATAGAGATTGAGAAAGAGACAGAAGGTCTTGAGACATAGACAAGAATGACAAAGTATGACAGATCTCTCTTTAATTTTAGTTCACGCTGAAACTGTGAGATTGGCCTCATAAGTTGTCCTGGTAAGAAGAAAAGAGATTGAGAAACAGACAGATGGTCTTGAGACATAGACAAGAGTGACAAACTATCACAACATTATTCTTTCTTTAAAGAGATTAGCCCACGGACAAGGAGGCATTAAAATCAAATCAAAACGTGCGAAGTGATAACGACACAAAAACGGGTCAACAAATCAGATTATGAAAGGATGTGAATGAATAACAGGTATTAGGAACTGAACAAAGAGGGTAACAATCAGAACTGGGTAAGGGGAACTACCTAAGAGGGCAGGACACAAAGAAGCTAACCGGAGGGGGGATTAATGACAAAGGCTAATGTTGTGTTGAACGGCTATGAACTCTTAATCTCGTACTACGATTTGTCTAAAAGCTAAAAAGTCACAGCAATTACAGATTACCGAATTACAAAACCAAACGCTGTAATGCTGAAAATGTGAAAACGCTTTATAATAGCTGACAATAAGTTGAAAATGTGGAGGAAGACTGGAGATACCTTGTATTTGTTATCAGGATTATAATTCCTCTTTCTAGAAGGCAGTTCTAGCAATATACCTAATCTGAAGTCTTTCGTTCCATCCTCTATTTTATTTCTTGTACACGTGGGTTACATAAGATGATTAGAAGGGTTTCTCTATTTTTGTTATCAAAGAGGTTGGGAGTTATAAATGGAACTGTTCCACCACCCACAAAGGAGACAAAATTATCTTCATCGATTCATTCTTAAAACAGTTTACTGAACATAGTTTAATAATTTTGGCGTAAACGTCATGAAGGTAAGGACGCCATTAGAATTGATAAACACATAGTTGGCAATTCAAAGAACCAATATTCCTGACGATGTACGGATATTACTTTCCAAACCAGGGCAGCGTTCCACGAGAACGTTTCGAGTACAAGTTCGCAGACAACCAACAGAAATGCGTGTATTTATGATAGTTTCGTGAATAATGCCCAGTTGAGTATCAGTTTAGGGGTGAAACCATGTAAATCACACGTCAGGAAAGAGCCTTGACAAAAGACAGTAGACCATTTTCGTTATAACATTTTTGTAATAACATTTAATGCTCAAAACCTTCTTAAGTGCTTCGATCGTTAACAATGACTTGATTAACCTGTAACGAATAATTGTATTTCAATAGTCAGAATGCGAATTGCATACATTAATTGTTGCTGGGTAGGACCAACGTGATGGATTGTCCTGTGTAATAACACATAACGTATGCAATTCGCATTCTGACTATTAAAGGTACTATGTCCCATTTGCAGCGAAAATTAAATTCTGTAGAACTTTGCAAGAATTATGAATATGTCTCGTATGTCCTATCTGTGAAATGTAAACGTTAGCAGTGTCCAAGTATTCAAAATATGCAAGGAAACCCGTTTACTTTCTAGACTTCACTGTCCAATAATATTGAGTGACTGATCGACTTCTTTTTTCTTTGGTAATAACATACATAAAATGAGCTGTAGAGGGAACATGAGCATTTGTCTACATCAATAACCCACTGCCTGTAATGGCCAAAATTAAAATGATTGGATCTTTGTACAGCACAAAAAATACGACCATTCGGTACAAGGGTCTGAAAATCAGACCATTGCTAAAACGATTGCGATCACTAAAGTCGATTCGACAAACAACGGCCGTAAGTTTCCAACAAATGAAATTTTCAAGCCCTTTCGTTTTGAGGGAAGTTCTAAATTAGTAAATTAGTATCATCGTTCAAATACGGGTGAAATTTAACTTTTCATTTTTTGGCTTGCAAATGGGTGATATTACCTTTAAAATACGAATATTCGTAACAGGTGAATGAAATAATTCGCAATGAGCCATTAAAGATTTGTGCATTAAATGTGATAACGTTATGAAAATGGCGTGTTGAAGTATAATAGAATGCCGAAGTGCTAACGTCATAATATTTGCTCATCGTTCATGTTTTAAGGTAAAGACCAGTTTTGGGAACGCCCCTCTCTCAAAAAATGAAATGGAAGCTCTTATTACCAATCATGTGAAAGAATGTGTTTTGAATAATACGTGATGATACAAATTTTGCCAAGAAACCGCCTACTAATTGATATATTTGGTAGATTATTATATCTATTTGGACCTGATGGATATCACGCACGTGTCGCGTAGTCCCATGTACATATTTCTGTGTACAGTGCTTGTAACTTTACAAAGACTGGGTCAAATTTCTTATCATTTTGATGATTCAAGAACCTTGCAGTACACACCAATACTTATATGCTAGGTGATCAACCTTTTCTGATTGATTCCACAATGTTTCTTTCACAATGCAATCGCATGACCATAACTGGTCTTTATCTTTAATGGTTTTAATGGCGTGTTGAAGTATAATAGAATGCCGAAGTGCTAACGTCATATTTGCTCATCGTTCATGTTTAATGGTTTTAAACAACAGAGTGAGGTTCACCGCGAAATCATTCAGGGAACAGTCTGGAGCAGGGCAAATTCAGTTTTTGGCGCTGGTGAGTTCTACACCATTGTTCAGCACAGCATTCTTTGGAACCAGCATTCTTGAGAACTTGGCTAGTAATGAAGTCACACTCCTGTAGTCTATAAAACGAACGGATGCCTTCATGGAAATATTATAAAAACATGCAAGGACACATTAAAATATTGTTTGCATACCGATTACACGGTTCAATCATGCGTTTGCTAGGGATTATCACAGACATGGTGGCCCGAATTCACAAAGGAGGTTTGTCGACAAACTTCAAAACCTAGGTTTGTCCACAAACCTCCTTTGTGAATTCAGGCCATAGAGTCAGCCTCTTCAATGTGAGCATATCCTTGACGTGAAGCTCCCGATAATACTGCATGTTTGTTCTTGTATACAATACATAAACTTCCAACATTATTCAGGATTATACATCATGTACCCTTTGTATTAAGCATTCGCTTTACACTTATGTGTACAAAGTACTTCTCAATGTTTACTATTTCACTGCCAACAGCTGTACAAATCAACCACTTATCATGATCGATATGAGCATTTTCTGCTAACATTAAAGGAGACTGCACCCCAAGCAATATAATTCAGTTATTCTGAATGATTTATTGCAGTTTTACCCATAAATCTACAAAATTCCCCATTAAAGTACATGACAAATATTCCTGGCATAATGTACAGTTTCTCAGCACATTAATTTCCCGTGGGCACAAAATCACTAAATATGTCCCCACCCCCTTCATTTTTTTAAAGCAATATTCGATTTCACAGAGCAAAGATGAAGGTATGTCCAAAATGCCCTCAAATGCCCTAGGATCGTGAAATGTTATTACATTAAATTCTAAAAATAAGAACAATTCTAGTGAGAGAGGGGTAGGTACACGTTTGTGTATAAATTAGGGCACTGTCTGGGTATAGAGTACCCCTCCCCCTTCCATCCCAGGTCCCTCCATTCTGGATACACCACCGATTAGTTTGTCGTCATTGACGTTACCCTTGCCCTAATAGACTAATTTGCCTGTCACTGTCAGGATATTCTACCGGAAAGTACTTTAAATCAGAGAGGTGGTAAAATGTTAGAAAAACAACGACAACTAAAGGTACACGTGGCCTGGTAAATGTTATCTTGTACCAAAGTCCATAATGATAATTAGTTACGGTACAGTTGTATTGCAGACACGTGGAAAATATACGAGCTGCAGAATGAGCAGACCAGAGCGACGTTTACATTTACTATTAGACTGTATACTATTTTTTTGTTAGCACATTACACATGTTACGAAGAGCTATACATTCATTTTCGAGGGGGGGGGGAAGTAGGAATATTGCATAGGTAGACTTCTTTATGTACCTGAACATTTTTAATGAGAGTACTATGTTTGTAATCTATACATTTTTTCTTTTCTTTTTTGGTCATCCCTACCACCTCACAGCCTTTCATGAATATTTTTATAGTCAGAACTGTTTCCATTTCAGACATTCCTACAAAAAAAATTATATCGTCTTTAACGGAAATATAACTATGTATTGAGTAAAGGCCCATTACGCCTGAAAATTAAAATGTTGAACCATTCCTTTAAACCTGCAAATTTTGGGGGCGGAAAGTCTAAGTTTCAAATACGTGGACTTTCCGCTCAAGAGGGAGGGGATTTCGATAAAACCTCTTGTCGCGGAGCCACGCCCCCTTCCCATCTTCCCCAACCGGAGTAACATAGACAAAACAATTTTCAATTGACAGGGGTTGAACCAAAATACCAAGCACCTTTTAGAATCGCTACGAGGTGGCCTGTCTATAACACCGGATGTGCATCGATTCGACAGTTCAACCAGGGACAGTGCAGTGTCCGTCAGTCCTGGGGGGTGTTTCACAAAGATCCTAAGTTGAACTTATCTCTTAGTTGGACTTAAACAATTATGGAGACCCATTTGAAGCCTAAAAATAAAATATATTCAAAAGCGAAAAATCAAAGATTTTAGATTTTTTATAAATTCCACATCAAGAACATGAAATCCCCTTGATAATAGAAAATATGAATGATTTGAATCAACATTTTATGTCTTTTAAAATAACTTTTACAAAATATTTTCATAGATGCTAACGGCTTTCCATAAATGTTAAGTCCAACTTAGAGATAAGTTCAACTTAGGATCTTTGTGAAACACCCCCCTGGTGTCCCTAAACGACAACGCGAAATGTTTTCTCCGTAATTGATTTATTACCGCTCTATAATACTGTCCGTGGTTCAACTGACATTTAAAGACACTGTCGGAAGTTTAAAAAATGAAATAGACGAATTTGACTCACTGGAAAGCTTATAAGCCTTATAGATGTCAATGAAATCAATTATATTTTATTTAAGCGTTTATCGGAGGAGTAGAAGCTCTCTGAGAACTCGAAATCTAAAGCTTTCAAAATCAGACATTAAAGATAAACTTTAGTACTGGTAATGCGATTGCATTGTGAAAGAAAAGGTGTGGAAAGGATCAGAAACAGTTGATCATGTAGCATGTAAGTATTGGTGTGCACTGCAAGGTTCTGGAGTCATCAAAATCATAATAAATTTGTCCGAGTCTTGGTAAAGTAACAAGCACTGTACATAGAAAGCTATATATGGGACAACACATATGGTGTCGGGCTAGTACTACCTTGATTTCCTTGTCTTTCTATGCTCATTACTCAGCCAGTATACATTTTCTTCCAAAATTGTTCGGCACATGTCATTTATTTGTAATCTTGAACATTCAGTGTAAGTTTCGTTTGATTCTGTGAGAATTAATTTTCTTTTTTTTTACCACAACTGGAGTTTATCTTTAATATTTTTGTACCGGATCTAACTACGAACTCGTCTATTGATGTGTATCAATCTAAATGGCTAGTAAATGGATGATATCTGTGATGATATGCATTATGTATCAATACTATGGGTGACGTAGTATGAACGATGTTTTACTTACATGTTAGACCTATTATCATAGGGCAGTGGTTCTACATCTAAAGTAGATCAACACGTCCAGGGCCCTGCTGCATAAAGCTTAGCATTGATTGGTGGTAACTTTACCATCAATGGCGAATTTTATTGAATCCTTGATTTGATTGGATGTTGAGTGATGTCGCCATGGTAGTTGATACTGATGGTAAAGTTACCATCAGTGGTAAATGTTATGTAACAGGGTTGTTAGCTTGATCTTCGGATGGGAGTGGAAGCTGTAAGTCTCCTGTATGGTCGGGCTTGCTTTCAAGCATCTATTTACTTTTCTATTACTCAGATTAATTAGTCCTAGTATTGGTTAAGTGTATCTACCATGCATGGTGCTCAGGTGCATAAGTATTACATATGCTTTAGCAAGGCTACTGACTTTTCTTTTTTTACCATGTACCCACTTAGTACTTGACCTTGGTCGAGAGTGACAATTACTGTTGCTTAATGCCTTGCCAAATGATATTGAGGAGGTTAGGACATGTTTTCCTTTACAATAGTTTAATTCATTTATCACCTGAGATTTGTTAGACTTAGACATGACTTAGATACACCTCTGCATGGATCAAAGGACGTAGAATTTGATCGCAAAGACTTTCGAGAAATACACTTAAGAGTGATGCCATTACCCTACATGCATATCCCATAGAAATCATGTAAGGGATTACGTAATACTTCATTGCAATGTTCGCACATGTTCATAGGTGGTGGACATGGTTTGTGAAATTGTCATATTAGCTCGATCCTTCGGAAGTTTCAGCGGTCGCGGTGTATAGGCTCTATACGGGGACTAGAACCCATGACCTCTGTATGTCGAGTCACTGGGAATTCAAACCACACGTTGTAAGCGTGCGTGTGTGTGTGCGTGTGTGTGTGTGTATTGGGTTTTTACAGACGTGTATCAACCAAATATTATTTCGTCTGGGGACCGACCTTTGAACGTCACCATCCGAAAGACGTGACTCAGTTTCGAACCTGCATCCTCGGCTGAATCAGTTTGTAACTTCCATTGTTAGCTGGATTACAGGCGCACGCCACAACGCCTAGTTGGCTCCTCGCTGCAATCAATTGAGAAGTATATCGCTACTAGACAAATAGGAGTGGGTATCTTATACTCACGATTGAATGTTAACGTGTATCTTGCCATCATCCGAATGCCCCAGCTCGACGAAACCGCGGAAGAGCGTGGCCCATTGGATGACGAAGGCAGCCAGGAGAAAGTTGAAACCCACACTGCTGTATCCATAACGCTTGAGGAAGGTCATGAGGAAGCCAAAACCAACAAACATCATCACATGGACATCTTGGAAATCTGCAGGAGGAGTGTGGGAAGGAGAAGATCATTGGAAATTATTATTATTATTTATTCGGCCATAAAAATTATCTTAGAAATAATAGAGAAAGAGAAGGAAATAAGAAGCAAGGAGAAGAGGAACGAAATGGTTACCTATGGGCCAAGTTTCGCAAAAGTGAAATGATTCACTATTGCCCGGAGGCATGCGAGCCCTCATAGGTAACAATACCTGAATGGAGTGAAACATAAGATAAAACTCGATTTGCGAAAACTTCCAAAAATGTCTGGAATGGTATATAGAGCAAATTCATTGCTTTGTGACTATTTAACTTCACCTAAAATGTAATTAAATAATAATAAAGTAGTTAGGATAATTAAGGAATCGATCAGGTTGTTATCATTGATAATGGTCTGTTTTCACTCAAACTTTCAGATTCTCGAATGGGCTGCCAGAGGCATGTTGAGGTAGGACTATGCTATCTGCATGATTAGAGGCAAAGTAGTCCGGAATTAGTATTACAAAGTTCAAAGACGAGATGGGTGGGAAACGTCTAGTTCCAATAACCATTTCCCCCCCCCCCTACCCACTTTATCTTTGTACTCTAAATGCATTCAGCTTTCAATTGAAATAAAGTTGTAAATATGTATATTTTGTATTTTTAATGGAACAGGAAAAGTAATACTAGTACTGTTACTACTACTAGTAGTACTACTTATACTGCTACTAATACTACTATTAGGTTTTAAACAACTTTTATGTAGGCCTTTGGGACAGATCCAAACTGCCTTGGATATCAGTAGCTGATTTTGAAACATGAGTGAGATCATGGGCGTATCCAAACTTGGTGAAAAAGAGGGAGGCACAGACGGGGAGGGGTAGATAGAAAAATAACAGTCACATAGTTTCACAAAAGTAAAGGGGCTAACGTTTTCACCCCGAAGTTCCGTGGATGACTTTCTTCTTCTTCTTTTCCTTCTTCTCCTTCTTTATAGCAGATGAACAGGGGGCATCCCTTTTGGAACAACAATCACAGTGTTGCCCCACTATGTTCACATAGTCGACTATGTGTAAACTGTGTGGAAATTATGTGTTCACATTGTTGTCACAGTGTGGAGTTTCAGACCATGGGGTTTACCACATAGTCGTACATATTTAACCCAGAGTGACACATATTTACCACAGTGTGGTACTATTTAACTATATGAAAACTCTGTGTTCACAGTATTGTCACAGTGTGGGGTTCGGATCATGCGGTTAACAACATAGCCGTACATATTTAACTCAGAATGAGACATATTTACCACAGTGTGGTATGTATTTAACTATGTGGTATCACTATGTGGTAACACTGTCATTTTTCCACAGGGGATGGTCCCCCGGTGCCCCCAGGTTGCTTGCGCCTATGAGTGAGATGTAGAATTTGATACCCAGTCAAAGGTGACACCACTGAGGATATGAATCTGATCCTCCTGTCTTAGTGGGAGTATCAACAACTACACAGAACGATATATCATCCAAGGATTCACATTACATTCTTTCGGCTCATCCATTTCTACCTTCCCGTCTATATTAAACACCATGTAGGTTTACACCCTGTCCCTGCTCTGCGTGTGATTAGTTAGTAGGCTTATAATCCATCCTCATCCTCATTATTTTTCACACCCTCACCATCCCCCACCTCCATTCCCCTCTTCTCTTATTTCTCCCTAATTATACACCTCCACATCCTTCCCTTCTACCTCTCTCTCTCTTTCTTTGTTATTTTTTCTCTTTATTTTCATCTCTTTCTCTCTCTCTTTCTCTCTCTCTATCTCTCTCTCCCTCTCCATACGTTTATTAACAATTTTATTTGATTTAGCTTGTCTAGTTCTGCAACACCATTATCCCAACCCTCCCCTACTCTCCTATTATTTACGCCTCCTCTCTCAATCGATTCCCCTCTCAATTTACTTTTAATTCACAATCTCTCAATCAGTCAATTTCTTTAATTAATGTACATAATCATTCTCCCAAGGTGTCGAGTGTTGAGCCCTTTGAAAAGGTTTAAAGATTTGTGGAAGGCATGTCTGTCCGTTCATCGTACAACATGTATTCATGAACTATTTATACCCATGGCATTTCTTTTTGACTATTGCAACATGAAAATACAGAATCAATGAAACTAAACGAGTTCTTCCTTTTCCTCTCATTTTTGTTCCTCATCACAGTTATGTCTTGATTTTAACATTTCCCGTACAAGCATTCGCAAACTCAAACTCTTATAATATGGCTATGATATTTGCACATGACGCTATTTTCGACATCTAAGTTATACTGAATAATACTAATCAAATGAAAAGAAACTCGCATATTCCCTCTCCGTTTCTTTTTTCAACTCAGTTCTGTCTTTTTTTTAAATGTTTTCCGACAAGCCTTTGAAAACTGAATAATCATATCCATGATATGACTACTTCAACATGTCTAACAATACTGAATGAATGAAACTAAAATGAAACTAAGTTGAACTTCTCACTTTCCCTTTCCGATATTTGTTATTTCAACAGAGTTCTCTCTTGTTTTCCGAACAACATTTTGCAAACTCAACACTCACATTCCTTGTATGTGCATACTTTCACATGTTAGAGTTAATAATTTAATGTGAAATTAAATCAAATTCTCCTCTTTCCCGCTTCATTTTCCAGCGTCCCTGCACAGCCGTGTCTGTCACTTTGCGTTAAACACAAGGACCCCGCCATCACCCCATTCATCACACCCTCGCACATCAATCAAACTCAAACTCTGTGTGTGCTCTCATTGGACAGAAAACTTGCAACCACTGAGAGACGGTGGGTGTGGCTTCACCTCGAGGTCAAATGTTAAAGGCTCCTGCTGAGGTCACGTACCAGAGGACATGCGGGTGGTGTGATTTGGACTAGTCTCGTTTCGATGGACATTCATGACAATCGTATACTCCATTCTCAAACGTTATCAATAGTACTACAATCAGGAATGTTCTTGGTGTTTTTGTTTGTTTGTGTGTTTATGTGTTTGTTGTTTGTAATTTGTTGATAGATCGGTTGGTTGGTTGCCCGTTGGTTGGTCAGTTGGTTGTTTGGTGGCAGGTAGTTTGGTAAGTTAAGTTAGCTGGTTGGCTGGTTGGTCGGACTATTTGACTGGTTGGTTGGTCGGTTCGTTGATTTGCTAGTTCAAAATACTTTCGTTTTGTTTCTGTCTTAGATTCCTTCTTGTCAATAGAGGCGTGGCCATTGAGCCCCCCTCTCTAATACATTCTGGAATATTTTTTCTTCTCTCCTGTTCTCCTTCACATTCCATTTTTATCGCATTCCCAAATTAAAAAAAAATAAACAAATCTTCTTTTTAAAGGGATCCGGTAACTTTGTCTCAGATTCTGAAACAATATTCTGGATTTAGCTCATGCTGCAATGATAATTATAAACCTTTAGGTCAGTCAGATACCCCATGACTTTTACAAGCCGATCGCCTGTCTGATTATCAAGATATTTATGATTGGAGTTACACATTTAGAAAACCGTTTGCAAAACGGTTTTCATAACACTACAGTCTATTGGAGAAAACGAGTATGGTAAAACCGGTCATTCAAAGATTTTTACTTTTTTGAGGCACTTCTTGATCGTTTTGAAGCGCAATTTTGTTAGGGCTTCAATAATACACCATTTCACAGACACTGATAACACGTAGGGCCGTGTATCTCAGATTTAACATTGTTAAACAATCCCTATTAAAAGTATATCTTTTAAAATGATTGATCATGGCTGCAATAAATAACATAAAACTTTTGCCAAAAAGAAATTGCTAAGGTTGATATGAATGAACAATGCCCTGTTGTTGTTGTTGATTTGTTTACATAACATGTTTAGGTCCAGATCTACTTTCTATTGCAAACAATGATAACGGATCTTCTCCAAAATAAATGCGTTTTTAACTAATCAAACAAACTTTAACAAATCATTTCAAAATTATGAAACTATTCATGTAATAAAAAAGATATCAACAAAGTGGAAAAACTGATAAGTGAATAGATTCTCACCTATTTAATACATCTTGCATTGGTCAAAATTACAAAAATATTATAGAACACTTATTAAAACACTTATTTGATGATCATTAGTTTTTGGTCCTTATTTCCAATAATTTTCTTTCACTCTGCTCTAACTTTTCTCAGTATGTTTTTGCGGTGGGATCGAATCCAACATCCTTCTAAACTCTCCAGCCTCTACCCTCTATTCATTGTACTTTTTCCTTGACATATTTTCGTTAACTCCTGAACTCAATAAAGCTTAATCCTCTCAGATTTCGTCCACCGATTAAAAAAAAGCTGCCCCAGCGAAGCGCTGCCAAGTTTAATTTATGGGTAAATAGATCTAGGGGTCTAGGAATTCAGTTTGAAGCCTCGCAAGACCACCTGATGAATAGAGTGGTTTGATGGGTGGGAGGGACAGGACCCGTGGAAGGCAGACACTGCAACCTGATCTTGTCACGAAGCCAAGGAGGTATGGCTAAGCTCCTTGTCGTAATGGAGTTCCATTTAATAGTGGCGTGCCCTCTTCTATCATCGAATGACATACGAAGAGAGTGAAAGAGTCAGAGAGACAGGAAGAGGATAGAAAGTATTCCGTACCAAACTAATTATACTAATTGTACAGTAACTTGACATGCCGATTTCTAAACAGAAGATTAGTGTTGGGTACAGGCATCACGGCAGCAGTTGTTTTACTTGGAGAATGATACAAATCAACAATGCCATTAATTAATTGGAGAGCGCAGGCGAGAGATGCAGAGTCTTCTCCTCAATCTTGCGTTAGATTTCCCCTCTCCCTTCATTCTCTTTTCTTTCTTTTTAATTTCGCTATTTTGATTGGGGGCTCGCCCCCCCCCCCCCCCCCCCCGTTACAACAGTTACCAAACAAAACAAGATGAGTTGAAGAATGAGAGAAGGAAAATAGAACTGAGGAACAAGAACGTAGGTATTGGGAAGACTTTTTGAACAGAAGCAAATACAGGGTCGAGAGTACTATTGTATTGAGAGTCCAAATAGGTACAAGATATTTCTAGATAACAATCCGATTTACTCAACTAAGCCAAACAAATCTATCGCTATGGAATGATATGACTTTAACGCCCCACTGCATCATAATAGAAATACAAACAAATCTTGTTTCAAACGGACCACCTTTACTCCTCTTAAATTAATACAATATCACTAGTCCCTCCCGCCCATCGAACCACTCTACTCATAAGGTGGGCTTGCCTCTTGGGAGGCTTCAAACTGAATTCCTAGACCCTACAGTGTAGTTCGTTCGTCCGTTTGTAAAATTGTTTAATTATTTGTTTGTTTGTTTGTGTACATGTAGGCTCTTGTTCTAGCATTAGTAGAAGTAGTAGTGGTAGTAGTAGTAGTAGTAGTAGTAGTAAGTATATAGAAGTAGTAGAAGAAGTAGTAGAAGAAGAAGTAGTAGAAGTAGTAGTAGTAGTATTAGTAGTAGTAGTAGTAACGTAATACATGCAGTAGTACATGCAATAGTAGCAGCCGAGCAGCAGAAGCAGTAGTATAGTAGTAGTAGTAGTAGTAGTAGAAGTAGTATAGTAGTATAGTAGCAGTAGTAGTAGTAGTAGTAGTAGTAGTAGAAGTAGTAGTAGTAGTAGTGGTAGTAGTAGTAGTAGTAGTAGTAGTAGTAGTAGTAGTAGTAGTAGTAGTGGCAGTAGTGGCAGTAGTGACAGTAGTAGTAGTAGTAGTTGAAACTTTAACCCAACCCCTTTAGGGTACAGTGCGCGCATGTTTTTGCTTTAATTGCGCTCATTGTTAATGCGCGTTTAATGAAAGTGCATTGCCCTTTGTAGATAGTACCTCTATCTTCAGTAAAAGTGCGTTGCCCTTTGTAGATAGTAGTACTATCTACAAAGGGCAACGAACTTTTTGCTTCTCCACTCAATGATGGGCGAACTATCTTTGATCACGTGATTTACTTATGACCAATCGTAGAGCAAGATTCTTAGTATGTGGAATATAATAGTAGTAGTAGTAGTAGTAGTAGTAGTGGTGGTAGCTGTTGTTATTGTGTTTGGTTTCTGAGGGTTTCTTTGCTTTACTTTACATTTTTTTGTATACAACACTGTTCATCAAAGGTGAATACGAAACATCAAGGACAAGCTTTGTCATCATTTTTACATGTTTATATATATAACTTTCTGCAAGAAAACATCTCTCCTTGGTTGCTTTCCAATTCAATCCGAAAGGTATTGGGTATAGTGTCATTCCATCGTTGCCACAACGCACACATTACTCCACATTGTCTGGGCCACTTAGATCAAATTTTAAACAATTTACCAACATTCAACAGATTGTTATATGGGAGGGAAACAATTTTGTAAATTACACTCGCTAGCCAGAAACAACGATGTCGTTCAAGTTGAGTGTGCATGCATGATTTCCATATCCCAATCCCACTGGTTTCAAAGAACTCCAACGCTGTGCACTTGTTTGATATCGTTTTGAGAGTCAAAGTAGTTCATTCTGGTTCGAATAATCAGATAATGCTTTGTGGTTGATTCGGATCAATGTATTCGTCTTGCATCGGCTACAATGCGTAGCATGCCGGATTCAAAAAGTCGAATTCAACAGTGCATGAGAGCGTCACCCGTATAAAGATGAATTAAGTAATTATCATAAGTTTTAAACACGATTTGCAAAGAAGACGTAAAATGACGAGCTTTGATCGTGGTAGTAAAACAATAAGAATCAATTGAAATATGTTGTGCTTCAGTCGGACTTTATACAAGTTCACACGCTTGTAATCTTTGTTTATCTTTCTAGGAGGATCACACGATTTTTGTTGTCGGCTGTGTTGCTATGAGTGGAATGTACTTTTATTCCTTAGCCCCGCCCATTACAGTTGAAAATGAAGCACCATGTCCTGCAAAGCGCAAACAGGTCAAAAATCGCCCTGACTGAGATCAGGAAAAATGTTATAGGCACAAATTTACCCTATTTGGGGGGCCGTCTGACAATTGTATTTCAATAATGAGAATGCAAAATACATATATTACGTTTTGTTAGCCATAATGTTAGTCCTACCTGGCAACAATTAATGTATGCAGTTTGCATTCTGACTATTGTAATACAATTATTCATAATACAAATTTCAGTGTGTGAGTGTCTCATTTTGAATTCGATAAAAGGTATGATGAGCTCACTGAGTAATATGAGATGATTTTGGTTTAAATGATATTTTTGTACCCATTATCAAAGTGTTAAATCATATGACGACAATAATTCTTGTATCAATGTTCCATATGAAAAATTCCATCGGGAGAAGCTAGTATATCTAAACACACATTATCATACACAGTATATTGGATTATCGTTGTAGCAATCACATGACTTTGAACTATAATAGGGGCTTCATAATTGTTCATCTTAACTTAGTACATATTGATCGATCATACACACCAGTTGAGAATTTCTATCAAGAGTAAACTGCAAAAGTGGCAAATTCTACATCATTCTTAAGAATCATATTTACTTTCAACTTCTATATCTTTCATGCGGTTGAAGCCTTTTAAAATGGTGAATGTATGCTTTGTTTAAACAAAAATCATGTTCTCCCAAAGTTTAATTCAATGGAAAAGATTTTTCCAATTAATGAAAATAACTATTTGTTCTTTGATTTATGTATTTATCTCCCAGCATACCATGGAGAATGTAAAGAATACAAAACTTTCAATGTATATGAGATCAAAGTTCCAAACAAGACAATGCTATAGCCTACAAATCATTTGGCATTGGTCATCCCGTCATACGTGTACTTGAGACGTATTGCATTGGATTAAGTAGCTAGCAAAAAGGTTACACCGGTCGACTTTATTATGTGCTGGTCGAATGATATCCTTGTCAATATACTCAATTTAATGTTAAAGATAACATGTAATCGTTACACTGTTAATCTTACAATGTATGATTACAGACTTTCAAATAAGACAATGATATAGCCTATAATGATATAGCATTGTTAATCCTCTCAGACACGTACTGGAGACTTATTGCATTGGATTAAGTAGCTAGCAAGAAGGCTGCGCCGGTCAACTTTATTATGTGCTGGTAGTGGTAGCACAATATATTGGTCAACATCTGATCCAAAATTAATAAGATCTACGCCGTTGGCCATGATTTCATATCCTTCAAATAAAATAATTCGTAGCGAAGCACTTCACAAAAACGTATATGTGTTAAGGCCTCGGTCACAAATGCCATTACGAACTGCTACGAACGCCGTACGAACGATTACCAAATGGTCTATTAAAATGGAACTCCCTCCTCCTCACTTTAAAAAAGAAACCCGGACAAAAAAAACTTGGAAATCAATATTACTTGGACTAATAGCCCTCATAATCAACTGCAAAATGGAGGCATGACATGGCCATGTAGCCTTTGCAAACTTGCACTTTCTGCCTCCATTCTGCATTTTACTTTAGGTTAATTTTAGGATTTTATTGGATTTACTTTGGAACCATTTAACTGGTGAGTTGTCATTTATATTTAGGTTGCTTTGTATTTACTAGTTTTCGGTAGATATTGAATTACTTTATGAGCTGTGACTTGTGAATTGTATGCATTCAAGATTGCAGTCCCATCTATTAGAGTTAGCGTCATGATACCTATCCTTGCAACCGCCTGCCTTTTGGCAACAGTTATTAAGTTCTCACTACCCCAGTTGCCAGGTTGCCAGCAGAATGGAATTCTCTGAATACCAGACTCGCGGATCGTCTAGGCCTATTGCATAATGACCTAGCAACAGACACGCTCACGCCAGCTGAAGCGGGTTCTAACTTCGAATCTATTCTTCAAGATTTCTTAGCTGAAATACTTGACTTTGTCAACAATCTTTTATATATGTATACACTTATAGCGGCCTTAAGCTTTTACAGGATTTGTGCATGTACGTACATGTGTATGATTATTTTTATTAATACATCCTTTTCATTTTTATGAACACATTGATGATTTTATTTCTTCAAAGATTTGTTTTCTTTCATTATAATGCTTTAACGCTTAAGCTTTTTTATTTTAATTTTTTCATTTTAGTAAAGAAAAAAAGTTACATGATATTGTATTATTTTACTGTATATATGTAAATACAAAACAAACAAGTTTTACATTCATATGTAAAAACAAATTAACAGAAAAAAAAACTTGCCAAAGAATGGAACTAGGCTCGACTAGCACTTGTGCTAACTTCTAGTTCCCATTAACAACTTCACCTAAACATAGTAATATACATATTTAAGTATATATATTTTGTACATTTAATAGTATGCAGATGTATGTCTACAAAATATCGTTCTAAAACCATTACTGTTCAATCGATATTACTCTTATGTTATGTATACATGTATCAGTATTATTTTTTTGCATTGTATGATTGTTCATATGTACTGTCATTATTGTGATGTGTTGTTGTTAATAAATTCAAATTCAAATTCAATTCAGAACAGAGATCGTTCGCCCGACGTGAACCAAAGCTTCTGGATGAGGCACGGAATATAAAGAATCGTCTTCGCCGCCGTGCATTCAGGCAGTCCAGCTCGAAAGAAGATAGAGACATGTTTCATGCAGCTCTCGCAACCTACACTCACCTTAAAGGTATTACAAAGTTTTGGTAAGGGGTCATGAATTTGGTTCAAATGAACATATTGGAAGCATATACGATCTTACAATATTCAGTGATCGTTGTCGCGGTCGAAATCGACTCTAAAGCTATGAAATTGTAAATAATAAACACTATATGTTGAATAGCACCCTCTCAAGGTCAATATATTAATTAAGCTATAAAACAATGTTTATTGACTAAACATGACTGATGAGCTATTCCCGTTCGGAAATTATATACCACAACTACATACTCTGAGATTTTCATGGTCGCAGCTACCATTGTACGGCCGTAGGAGCTATTTGAAGTTTATCCAAATTTACCGGGAGCACCGGTAAATCTTTATATTCAATTTTTCTCAAAAGCAGAAGTGTTTTAGGGACTAAAATTGCTGGTGTTTTTAATACATCCACAGGGGCATCCAAATATATTAAAATTGTAAAGAATGACTATCCACTCATTTTTCAAAATTTCCCAAAACTTTGTAATACCTTTAAGAAAAGACGCGAAGAGCAAACCTGTGAGCGAAACGCCCAACATGAAGAACGGTGTTTCAAAAAGATCGTGAAAGACTCTCTATACTATCGTAGTGCCACGCCCACTTGCAGTGTAGATACCGCCAATGACTACTTCAAATCACGTTACGAGTCCCTGTCGAGTGTTGACCCTTCTAGTCTATCTTGGATTCCTCCGATCAAGAACCCAATTTCGGACTTTAATACAAATCCCATTAGACCAAAGGACGTTAAAAATGTTCTCCAAAGGAAAAGTTCCCATTCATCCCCAGGTCCTGATGGTATCTATTACGGTATGCTTAAAAAACTGCCATGTACCCATCATTTTCTTGCAACACTTTACAGTAAACTATTAAGCAACCCAGTTCCCCCACAATCTTGGTCTCGGAGTAGAGTATCGTTAATTAATAGGGACTTTTAGAAATGCACGTCAAGAGCTTTGACTGCAACGTGTGACGTCATTTTAAGGCACTGCGCCTGCGTCACGTGGTCTCAGTCGGCGATCGAGAATGCGTCAACCTTGATTTTCCTAAATCTAGTACATGCAATACATACATACATATTGACATTTATAAAGCGCCTTTACATGCTGAAATGTGTAGAACAGGTGTCACATGCACCTGTTCTACACATATTTACATATTAGCAGTGAAGGGATGTTCTTTTGTTGAGGGTAGAATGAGGAATGTCCTCTTTCTTTGTCCGTGATGTTTATTGTGTTACTTCCTGCATGCATATCGTCGAGTGCAATCTAAAAGATTTCTAATTGTAGCCAACATGGGCAGTGAAGTACGTTGACACGCATGATCAGTCGGCGTTCGTCGTGTTCTCGTTCACTCATTCTAAAAGTCCCTAATAAAAAGGGTGATACAAGCCAACCTGAGAATTTTCGAATGATAGCATTATCAAGTACGACTGGCAAGATATTTCACCAAATACTTGCTAATAGAATTGAAACTTTTGTCACTGATAATGATTTTGTAGATCGCACTGTCCAGAAGGGATTCTTGCATGGTATTTCTGGTTGTCTTGACCACAATACAGTGGTTCATGAAATTATTAAACACACGAAAAAGTCCCGTAGAACGGTACACTTTACTTGGTTTGATCTTGAAGATGCTTTCGGATCAGTACCGCATGATCTTATTGAATACAGTCTAGACCGATTGTTGATTATGTCATGAACCTGTACTCTTCCCTTCATGGTTTTGTTTCGACTAAAGAATGGAACTCAAAACAGTTTCGTTTTAAAAAGGGCATATTCCAAGGGGATCCGTTATCGCCGATAATTTTTCTCCTTTGCTTCAATCCAATAATTGAAGTTCTGTCGGAAAATAGCCGATTTGGATACGAGCTAGATGGCCAAAAGCTCATCACTGCACCATTTGCAGATGATTCTTGTTTAATTACAGGTAATAAGATAACCCATCAACGACTCATGAATATACTCTCTAGTCGAACTTCATCGCTTGGCTTAAAATTAAAGGTTCACCAACTGACTTGAAATTTCACTTAGATAATATCGAACTTGAAACCCTCAAAACGGAAGAGTTCAAATTTTTAGGTTCACTTGTATCGTATGACAACTCATCAGATGATAAATATCAGTATGTAAAATCAATGATTGAAGTCGGTGTTACAAATATTGATAAAGCTCTGGTACGTAATGAATTCAAACTGAAAGTATTTGCTGACTGTTTTCCGCCATCACTGAGATTCCACCTCACAGTCAATGAGCTCACTGATACTCATCTAAAACTACTAGATGCTTTATGCAATAGATACTTGAAAAAATGGTCTGGCCTTGCCAAACCGGCCACGTTGGCCTTCCTTCATATGCCAGAATGTCTTAACATACTCAACATTTCTGATCTATACTATGAAGCTCACACAATAAACTACACAAGAATAAGAGCAACTGGTGATGCTAAGGTTAATCATTGTATAGATAGATGTTGCCCTTCAAAGAGAATCTCAGTGGACCAGAAAAAAGTCAACAGTTGTGAATAGTCATAATGTTTTTCAATCGCTTCAAGACCCTAACGCCACTCTTCCAAAATTGAAGAAACAGGTTAAAGACTCTCTAGTACAAAAAAGGTCACAGGACTGGCTGAATCATATGCAGTCACTTTCAGTCCAAGGCATGTTTTTTTTAACTTGCAAACTTGGAATCAAAATCAGTAGAATGGAAAAGCCTGATATACAACCTACCCAACAAAGTTGCAAAATTTCTCATGAATTCGCTTTCAGATACACTTAATACGAATGCAAACCTTACTAGATAGGGTAAAAGGGCATCAGCAAACTGTAAAAAATGTGAAAATAGGGAAACAGTGCACCATGTATTGAACGCATGCCCTGTGTCACTTAACGAGGGACGCTATATACTTGGCGCCATGACAACATACTTTTGTTTCTTGCTGAAATTATATAAGAAGACATCTCGCCTCTCTTAGCGACACTAGTATGTACACAGACCTGAAAGTAGAGCGATGGACAAAAGAAGGCATCTCAACAATTCCACTAGAGTGTACCTGTACCCAAACTAACCTCATCCCAGACATTTGTGTTTTTTGGAAGAACTTAAAGAAAATCCTCATACTTGAATTATCAGTTCCCTTTGAAATGAATGTAGTTAAGGCACATGAATATCAATCGAACAAATATGCCCCGTTAGTTGCCGAAATACAGGCTAATGGATATTCTGTGGTGTATCTTCCTTTGGAAATCGGCTCTAGAGGTCATATTTCGCCAGACAATGTGACGAGGCTAAAGCAGCTGTTGAAAGAAATTGGAAAACCTGTCAATTTGAAACAAGTTCGACAGAATCTATCCAAACTATCTATTGTGTCTTCGTTTGTCATCTACTACTCAAAGAATGCAAATAAATGGGAAACCAAAATTCCCCTTCGCATTTCAAGTCTGTAATTACTCACACACACAAATTGGTTAATACACCTTGTAACCAGTCTTATACTTTATTTCTACTACTCGCCTCTTTTCATTGCCTGGCACTGATAGAATACTCTTTGTATTAAACATCAACTCAAATCAAACTCTTATAATACTCTTTATGTATGCTTCGTATTTATTAAGTTGATATATCAAATGAAATTTCAATATTTAGCTCCTCTTATTTCATCTATAGCTAGGAATATCCATAACTCCTCAGCCTTCACCATGTTGTAAAATTAGTTATTTTTTGTTGATGTTATAGAACATTATTCACTGTATATCTACATGTATGTACTTATAATGCCCTGCATTTTCCAGTAAAATGGAATTGTCCTGGGCTATTGTTCTCCTTTGTTGTGCAAGTTTGAACAATAAAGTGATGTTTAAAAAAATATAATAGCGTACAGTACCACATTGATATAATTATGTTGGGTATGCAATTACGGTAATGTTGTGTGTCCTCACTTGCCAGTGTGTCACGTTTATATTATCTTTTTTTTTCGAGGACAATCCATTAATAATGTCTGTTTTGCTCATTATTTTGTATGTTTTTTTTTAACGTAATGGCATTTGTGACCGAGGCTTAACTAGCACTATATTCCTATTGACTCTTTCAGGGGCGGATCAAGACTAATATTTGTTGGGGTAGGGGCTTTAGTGTCCTGGCATTCATTTTATACATCTAACTCGCCTAAATGTATTTAAAATCAAACCCCCCCCCCCCCCCCCCCCACCCCCCTCCAAAACCGCTACTAAATTATGTATGTGTAAAGCGCCATGAGCATCAGAACCTGGCGGATACGGGCGCTATATAAAATGAACATATTATCATTAGTATTATTCATAATATATGTAAATCATTATTCGAAGCCGTTTTTCTCAATGTCAAATGGCAAATGAGAGGGTACTATCATCGGCTTTCATACTAATCGAGATCTGAAATACTCGTTTGTTGTCGGGATTTGTTTGTAGCGGCTAAATAAACACAGACAGTCAATGATTCATGACGCGTCGGGTTAAAGGTGTTAAAGGTCGGGAAGGTAAATCCAAAGGTCATCGATCCAGCTCCCGACGAAGCCTGGGCAGCGTCTCACGAAACCGTCATTTAAGTACAAGTTGACCGACATCCCATTGAAATGCGTGTATTAAGTTTAACACGCGCTTCAATGGGATGTCTCTGAACTTGTACTTATGACGGTTTCGTGAGACGCAGCCCTGGTGTTTTACCATCACTTGTACATCAGAACTTTTTTTTTTCTCCTTGAAACGAACATGAATGTCAGTCTGGTAGCCATATCTTACTTGAATCTTGTTCTCATCTCGCTTCACACCGCGGTGATGAGTGAGAGGGAAGACGTGATGATGGGGAAGAGTGATTGGGTGACCCTACATGTACCCTATATTGTTTCGTCTGTGACTGTCTTTATACGTGATAGCTGTAAAATGCGATTCAAGTAGTATTTAGACAAAATAAAAAATGATCGTATAACCTCTCCCCCCTCACATAACAATTTAAAAAGGACTAACATTATAGCATTCTCCTCGAGTTGTCACGTGATATGTATCGGGAGGATTTTTGGACAGAAAGTGAAATCAAATTAAAGGCTGGGAATACAATCACATAAATACTATAAAAGAAGTGCCAATAACAAGAAACCCTTTGTAAAATGTATGTCGGTTGACATATAATTTGGTCTTAAGGAAAAGGAAGAAACAGAATTTCCAACAAATGTGTAGATGTGAATGCTCGGGAAGGGAGGGGGGATTTGTTGAGCTTTGGAATGAAGGGGGATATGTAAGTTTGTATGTGTGTCTGAGTATGTGAGCGTGTGTGGTGTGTCTGTTTGTCTGTCTGTAGGTAACTCTTTGATTTATAATATTCGGTCAGTATAATTAATTTGAAAACATTATGTACTGTGTATTTTTTGAGAGATGTACAATTTTCTTTATATTTTGATGTTATGTAAATCAATGAAGCTCTGTTTGTTTGTTATATATTTTGTACTGAATGAATACAATAAAACAATGCTACAAAACAAAACAAAATAACGCCATATTATACTATAAAAGAAGTGCCAATAACACATAACCCTTCAAAAAATGTATGTCGGTTGAATATCATGATCACGCCATATTGGAGTAAAGCATAAGCCACGCGTGATTTATTACTTTACATATTTTTCTTGCAGGATTAAGGGCGCCAGAAAACCGAAGACTGGGAGTTGTAACAAAATGAAAAATATGCGAAATTGAGGGGCCCGCCCAGGGACTGCGACATACCAAACATTGAATAGCTTCTATTATTAATACAGATATATGAAAAAGATGCTATTTACAAGAGTGCATTGAACAGGTGAGTTAGTTGCCATGACAACGGTCCCTGGATAAACCAGGGCCTGTGGCAGGGTCATACAAGGTCAAGCCGGGGCTTCTATGCATTCACAAACAAATTTCCAGTATAGTCCTAGCAGTTCGAAAAAAACGTATTGATCTATGATCTGACAGTATAGTAGCCTTTATTGGGGGAAGTACGTACATGAAGAAAAAAAGGTATTATTCATTCCTTTTCTAGGTATCACGGAATCAGCCTTTAATATGGACCAAAGTTCCAAAACTTGTCGACAAATCCAGATGCAACATAACGTCGAGCTGGATTAATGATTGAGGGGGAGGGGGTGCGAGTCCCGGGGCCAGAGATTTGCCAGTCTGCTTGACTTTTCGTAACGACTGTCTGCTCAATATGAGATGTTATGAAGGACTCGTATTGTACGTTAATAGAGTTGACAGTTGAGTTCAAAAGGTCCTGCTTGTTGTCATATATTTCAGTTTCATTCTTAAAAGAAGAAAGACGCAAATACATGAAATAGGAGAATTCGCCTAGGCCTTATAATAAAGACAATCGCGTCTGATTTACCCAGGGTAGCCATATCAGTATTAAAACTGTTCTTCCCTAGGGCCCTGCAATTATCATTTACCTAGCAATTGCCAGGTACCAGTTCACAATTTGGAGGAGGGTGGCAAAGGTGGATCAACGTCTTGCCAAAGGACGTGAGTTTCGGGCTGGGATTCGAACCCGTAGCCTCTTGGATTGAGTGTCAATTGAATGAACCACTGTAGCAAAATGTTTGGTAGAGGAAGAATAGTGCTTGTCCTATCTAGCAACAGCAAAACAATGTATATACAGTTCGCATTCTGACTCTTGATATATAATTATTCGTAACAGTTTAATGAAGTAATTTGTATAAAGAAGCACTTCAAAAAGAGGTAAACATTAAAGGGATCGTTTAACAATGTTAAATCTGAGATACACGGCCCTACGCGTTATCAGTGTCTGTGATATGGTGTAATATTGAAGCCCTAAAAAAATTGCGCTTCAAAATGATCAAGAAGTGCCTCAAAAAAGTAAAAATCTTTGAGTGACCGGTTTTACCATACTCTTTTTCCCCAATAGACTGTAGTGTTATGAAAACCGTCAGGCGAACGGTTTTCAAAATTTGTAATTCCAATCATAAATATCTTGATAATCAGACAAGCGAAAGGCTTGTAAAAGTCATGGGGTTCCTGACTGACCTAAAGGTTTTAATTATCATTGCATCATGAGCTAAATCCAGAATTTTGTTTCAGAATCTGAGACAAAGTTACCGGATCCCTTTAAATTAGGGTAACATAACGATAACGGCCTAATGCTGGTTACTTTGCCGATATAAATATTGCCAATGCTTCATGAAACAGTGCACCGAAAATGACATCCAAAGTATATAATTTTCATGAGTAAGTCATATTCGAGCTTTAGTAGGGCTGTTAATGTAGTACTCATCACATTCACTATAATCCTCAAACCGATTGTCATTTATGGAAATAGCACTTTTAATTTGGCCACGTACTTTTGTCAGGCCCGCATTTCTTCGAGCAAACCATTCAGGACACCGTTGAACATAAACTTGTGTCTGCTTTCATAGGTTATATTTCTTTCAACGAAACACACTCCAGGTTGCAAGTGCATTTATGCTTCATGAATAATATAGAATCAATATCAAACTACACACAAATAAAATTTACCCTCCCCCCTCGATTTATTTATACATTTCTGGATACGCCATTGGATGATGAACAAGTGAAACCTAGCATCCTAACAAGTGTTATTGTCACTTGTAATCCATGCTTAACAGTGACAATGATATCTAATCATCATCGTGCATAGGTCAGGGGCGACTCAATACCAAACCCCTTTTATTTGCCAATAGAGTGGTGAAGTGTGACCTCATCAAAAATCTATTTTTAGAATTTCTCAATTTTTTCTTCATTTTCCGAAAGACCACCGAATGTAATGTCCAAATGTCGAAAACCAATTGAATAGGTTAGGTATTGGCTGAGATATGACCATCTGAATAAAAAGGTTGCCTATGGGAACGCAGTGTTATATTGCTCTGGTTCACAACATTAGAAGCCAGAGCAATATAACACTGAGTTCCTATAGGAAATCTATTTATTCAGATGGTCATATCTCAGCCAATACTTTACATATTCAATCGATTTTCGACATTTGACGTTATTTTTTATGCTCTTTTGGAAAATTGAAGAAAAAAATTGAGAAATTCCAAAAATAGTTTTTTTTACGTCACATTTCGGTACTGTAAGAACCAGGCACCAGGGATCGAGATGACAGCAATATTAGGGACTTTTAGATTTGCGTGAACTGATACGTGTGACGTCCATTCAAGGCAGTGCATTAAAAGGACGTCGATCGTAGCAATCCACATTGTCTTCGTGCAAATCTAAAAGTCCCTATTCTCCCTGCAGGCACGAACCCTAGGTTTATAGCCGTCTGGTCTACACACAGCCAGTCTACTATCCATTATGGTCGAATATCAATAATCGGCTCATCTACTTATCATTATTTTGGTGTAATCTCCAATAAGTCTACTACCCATATCTGGTCAGACTGGTCTATTGCTCATTTAGTCTACATGTAGTCGGTCTAACTGGTTATTAGACTAACTAGACAATATACTAAATGGAGCTTATAATATTAATTGGAGATTAAAACATCCAAATTACTATTAGCCTGAATGGTCATTAGACGAAATGACAAGTAAACAAAATGATTATGAGACAATGTGGATAGAAGACGGGATGGGTGTAGGCCATAAAGGGAATAGATTAACTGGGTAGTAGCTAGACGATTACTGGTTTTAGACAAATCCGCAGTGCACCTAAACCTCATTGACACTGGTATCAAAATAGATCCAGGGGCGATTATAATTTATATACCAGCCCCAAGTTTGTCACTAGTTTCTGAATTACTGAATAGGCCCTGGGATAACTGTTCTACCATGAACCTATGGTACGATGAGTGCGTGGTTATACCCCACCACCCCTGGTATCAAAAAAATATAAGGCAGACTGTTATACCAACTCCAACGCCATTTATTCAATATTGTACTTGGGCACTTGATGATAAAAGATGAAGGTGACCTGTCAACGAACAAAATAAATACACACCCGTTTCCGCCCTCGCTTTACAATATCTTACACGTGTTAGGCCTATTTAGTTTACACAGAGGGGGTCGACACTTCCCTCGTGATTGACATTACAGTTGAGAATCGGTAGGTTTTGTATTTTGAAATATATAGGCCTTTTCTATCACTGACAGATATAAGGGAGGGACCAAATTAACTTCCCCCATTTTTTCTCCTTTTGTTAATCTTAGCTGATATTGACCAAGATATCTGGTCGCGCTTGTCAAGTATCGTTGGAATTGTGCTACCCCGAGGGGCTGAAGGAGGGGGCTCAAGCCCCCCTAAATTTATTCAAGCCCACCCCTCCATTATTTGTATCTATGTTACACTAAAATTTTGAAATTTGTTATCCAACGTATAACAAAATTGAGAATGATCCTATTTGTCAGCGAGGTACATGTAGAAAATGAATACATGAACCCCGCCCGAAGCCCCCCCCCCCCCCCACCCTTCCAATATATTCGTATATTCCTCTAAAACCACTCCTGCCCCCTCCCCTATTTTTAAGGAAACTGGATCCGCCCCTAATTGATAGGCTTTGTCTGTTATCATATACTTAGACCTTTAGCAATCCCTTTAGCCTGATTGATGAAGGTATAACAGTAACATTAGTAATATTTACTCCGGGTAGCCTCATCAGTTTGCCCTCCACGAAGGGCCTGTAATTATACCAAGGTATGCCGAGTACACACTTCAACGACCTAGGTGAAGAGGGTAATATATAATGTGTAACAAGGATGTTATTATGGACTGATCTGATGTACATGAAAGGAGGATATATATAGATCAAGGTGTGATGACTACATTTGGTAATGAAAGAAATACGAGCAAGCATTGTGCGTGAGGAAAAGAGAGTGGACGAGGATGAGGGCGAGGGCGAGGGCGAGAGCGAGTGCGAGATAACGAGATAACAATACACCCCCCCCCCCCGACGTCACACGTAGCAGTCCACTATGTCGACGTGCAAATCTAAAAGTCCCTATTACTGATTATGTATTGCTTCCTCACTGTGTGGATCTCTAGCTATTCATCCTTTTGACAATGATGATCATGCATAAATCACGTGACTTCTCATGTGCTGCAACCAAAGTAGACTTCCGGCCATACGTTTCATCAAATAACATTTTACAGCGGATGAATAACAAAAGCAAAACAAACGTTAGTTTTATTCATTGCCATTACAAAAAGCACAATTCAGCTCCTACACCAAATCTCACCAAAGTGTCTGTCACAATATAGTATTGATTTGGAACCACCACATGTTGGCATTGGTATATATTGTTGACTGAAATAGAATTAAAGGGATAGTTCAGATTAGAGAAAATGGTGCTAAAGTAGTGACTTCAATGCTAGATGTAGGCCACAATTAAAGATAATCTGAAAGTTTGAGTGAAAACAAACCATTATCAATGATAACAATTGGGGAAAACTGATCTGATCGATTCACTACTTCTCCCAACTATATTATTATAATTAAATTAAATTTGAGGTGAATGTAAATCGTCTCAAAATAATGAATTTTCTCTAGGCTGTATACTATTCCAAACATTTAAGTGTTGAATACAAAATTTAAAGCCTGTATTTCGGTCTTATTTTCATGGCCGAAAAACGGTTGGGAAAATTCAAAAATTGGTTGGGAGAATTTACTGTTGGAGGGTGTTGCACGGTGATGCCTTCAAAGAAAACCATAAAAATATCTTTGTGGTTTGAGAATTTGTTCAGAATTTCTGGTATGATAGAGGGTTAGGGGGAATATAATAAGTAACATTTTATACAAAAATTTCGCAGTTTTTTCATCAACCTTCAACAATGTTACCGGTTCACTTTAATGAACCTCAAAGTTCATATTTAGTATCTAAAAAAAAACCTTTCCGAATTCATCCCATATTTTATTCGTTACTGAAGTGTGTATACTATAATTTTCATTAAATGCACGTAATGTACCTCAAAGTTCATATTGAGTACACGCATAATATATATATATATATATATATATATATGGGTATATATATATAGTCGGCATTAATCCTTTATTTAATTCGTCACTAAAGTGCGTATACTATAATTCTCATTAAATGCACGTAATTCTTGTTTGTCAACAGTGCGCCTTATCGACCGATATAAAATGTGCCAACGTGTCTATATAATATCTTCAGTAACTCACAAGCATAATAATTATGGAGATACGAGTTAAAGACTGAGTCAATATTTAACCCTTAAACACACGGGTATTAATAGAACACTCAATTCTTCCGGGTAAACTTTGCGACCTCTACTCGATGAAACAAACGTGATTGGAGTGTATTTGTTACGTGTGCTTTTAAAAACAAGCAACTGACAGACAGTGGTTAAATTGAGGACGTATGGTATTGTATTAGTAAACAGCAGGTACTTTGGCATTGTTGTGTTTGTTACCGACTCGGAAGAATAAATAACGCTAAGTTAGTCAACAAACAGATCAGATCAGCCACCAGACAATTATATAGGCCTATTTATTCCATTCCTTTGGAATCTATATATTTTGAAGACTTTTGACAAATTAGGAGAATGAATGTCAGCGAGGTACATGTAGAAACTGAATACATGAACCCCGGAGCCAAACCCCTTCCAATATGTTTGTGTATTCCTCTAGAACCACTCCTAGCCCCTCCCCTATTTTTAAGGATACTGGATCCGCCCCTAATTGGTAGGCTTTGTCTGCAGCCTTTAGCATTCCCTTTAGCATGATTGATGAAGGTATAACAGTAACATTAGTAATATTTACTCCGGGTAGCCTCATCAGTTTTCCCTCCACGAAGGGCCCTGCAATTATACCAAGGTATGCCGAGTACACCCTTCAACGACCTGGCTGAAGAGGGTAATATATAATTATGTGTAACAAGGATGTTATCATCGACTGATCTGATGTATATGAAAGGAGGACATTTATAGATCAAGGTGTGATGACTACAAAAATTTTGTTAATGAAAGAAATACGAGCAAGCATTGTGTATGAGGAATAGAGAGAGGACGAGGATGAGGGCGAGGGCGAGAGCGAGGGCGAGATAACGGGATAACAATACCCCCCCCCCCCCCTGACTGGCAGTATTTCTTAAAAGGACGTCACACGTAGCAGTCCACTATGTCGACGTGCAAATCTAAAAGTCCCTATTACTGATTATGTATTGCTTCCTCACTGTGTGGATCTCTAGCTATTCATCCTTTTGACAATGATGAGCATGCGTAAATCACGTGACCTCTCATGTGCTGTAACCAAAGTACACTTCCGGTCATACGTTTCATCTCATAACATTTTACAGCGGATGAAAAACAAAAGCAAAACAAACGTTAGTTTTATTCATTGCCATTACAAAAAGCACAATTCAGCTCCTACACCAAATCTCACCAAAGTGTCTGTCACAATATAGTATTGATTTGGAACCACCACATGTTGGCATTGGTATATATTGTTGACCGAAATAGAATTAAAGGGATTGTTCAGATGAGAGAAAATGGTTCTAAGGTAGTAGCTTCAATGCTAGATGTACAATATAATCATATTTTGTTTGTTAAAATGTAAAGCGTTATGTAAATATTTACTATTATTATTGTATGATTGTTATTAGGAATTAAGAATTTGTTATTATAATTATGTATCATGTATTATATTGTTGTAATTTGTAGGTTAACATTACTTTAATTTTATTTTTGTTAAGCGCTTAGAAACTTTGTATTAAGCACAGACCATTAAAAATGAAAAAATTGGGGAAAACATGTCTGATCGATTCTTCAATTCTCCCAACCATCTTAAAAAGATTTATATACAAAAATTCGCCCAACTATAAGATTATAATTTAATTGAAATTGAGGTGAATGTAAATCGTCACAAAGCAATAAATTGGCTCTAGGCTGTATTTCAGTCAAAACATTTAAATGTTGAAACATTTTTTTTTAGCCTGTTTTTATGTCTTATTTTCAAAAAAACACAAACATAATTGTGGAGATTGAGTCAATATTTAACCTTAATACGCGGGTATAAATACTATACCAAGACAAAGTGCCTGGTGGTATCCAAGAAGAGCAGTCCAAAATGTAACTTGAAACTGAAAGAACAGACTATTATACAAGTCTCCTCATTTAACTACCTCGGCAGCATGATTACCGAGGATGCCAGATGCGAGACAGAGATCAAGAGAAGGATAGCTCTCGCTAAATCTGCATTTTCAAAGTTAGGCAAAATTCTGACAAATCGAACAATGTGTATATGAGGACCAGAATAAGGATATTGAATTGTTACATCTACCCAGTACTTATGTATGGTAGTGAAACATGGACTTTAGCCTCTGATACTAAAAAGCGTTTGGAAAGTTGCGAAATGTGGTTTCTAAGAAGAATGATGAAAATCCCCTGGACAGACAAAGTTAGTAATGAGGAAGTTCTTACACGAGCTGGAGTGCAAAGGGAAATGATACGTGAGATGTTGATTAGGCAGTTAAAGTTCATGGGTCACATTACACGTAAAGAAGGCCTAGAGAACCTTGCTTTGACAGGGAAAATTGTGGGAAGAAGGAGTAGGGGAAGAAGGAGGATACTTTGGATGGACAGTCTGCAGAAATTGTTGGAAGAGAGAGGAGTGAAAGAACTGGGAGTGGTACTAATACAGAAGGCTAGGAGGCTAGGAGCCGAGGGTTGTGGAACAGCATGATCGCCAAAGTCAAACGATATGAGAGAGAGATAAATAGAACACTCGATTCCTCCTGGTAAACTTTGCGACTGAAACAAACGTGATTAGAGTGTATTTATACAGTAGGTTTGCGGGTGCACCATGTTTGAGAGAAAGAGAGAGGTTTGGGGAGTCCTGAAAAGGACTCTGACTTGGTAATCTTTCTTGGGGGAGTGTAGTCCTGAAAAGGACTGTTTGTTATCTTTCTGAGCATATCGTTCTAAGGAGAACTATAGCGCTTGGAGAGGATGAGTGGCTCGACGTTTCGAACAGGTTGACTATCCGTCGTCAGGAGTGTATTTGTTAAGTGTGCTTTTAAACGGTTAACAAACAACTGACAATGGTTTAATTGAGGACATATGGTTTTGTTATCAGTAAACAGCAGGTACTTTGGAATTGTTGTGTTTGTTACCGACTGTGAAGAAGAGATAACGCTTAAGTTAGTCAACCAAAAGATCCGAACAGTCTCCAGACAAGTATGTAGGCCTTTTTATTCCATTCCTAATGGAACCTACATTTTGAACACTTTTGACAAATTGAGAGAAGGATTGATAAATTCAGATTTTCATACGAAAGATAATAATTCATGTGGATCATGTTGTAGTTGCTGGTATTTTGCCAGAGCTCTTTGATGACTTGTTAGAATAGAGTATGAAGGTTAATGTACAACGTCAAGACCATTCAAATGTATTGGCGATTATCATCTTTTCTCATCCTCCATCCCCTCCCTCCCCATCTCTCTATCTCTCTCTCTCTCTTCCTTTCTCTCCCCCTCTTTCTCTCTCTCTCTCATGTGGCTTGAGGTCAAGGCTCACTTTATTCAATGTTGATTATAATGTATAGAGACTTTATCAATTTGTGTGCACCGGCATGCATCCCAATAAGTGGCGCAGTTACAAGTACTACACGGGCACAGGGAACACGTGCCCCCCCCCCCCCCCACACACACACACACAAAACACATTAACCACAAGCTATCTGACGTACGAAGAAGGGGGAAATGGAGTAAAGTGATGAAAAGAGAGAGAGAGGAAGAAATATGGGGAAGGGACGAGAGAATAAGGACGATAAGACCCCCTTCCGTACTCTCCCCGTTTTCAAAGGCCTTGTAAATTAGCATATCATCATGCAAGCGAGGCTGCCCCCATCTCCCTCCCTCGCCATTGTTGCCTGTGCCCACTCGATGGCTGACCCACATTCACCCCAACATTTTTCAGAGACGCCAACTAAAAGACTAAAATGTTATGTTTGCCCTTGTCTTGGTCTTGGTACATCAGCCTCTGGCATTAGGGACTTTTAGATTCGCACGAAGACAATAGGGATTGCTACGATCGACGTCCTTTTAATGCACTGCCTTAAATGGAGGTCACACGTATCAGTCCACGCAAATCTAATATTAGGGACTTTTAGATTTCCCGAACGACAACGTGGATTGCTACGATCGACGTCCTTTTAAAGGTATTACAAAGTTTTGGGAAATTTTGAAAAATGGGTGGATACTGATTCTTTACAATTTTAATATATTTGGATGCCCTTGTGGATGTATTAAAAACACCAGAAATTTTAGCCCCTAAAACACTTCTGCTTTCGAGAAAAATTGAATATAAAGATTTACCGGTACTCCCGGTAAATTTTGATAAATTTCAAATAGCTCCTACGGCCGTACAATGGTAGCTGCGACCATGAAAATATCAGAGTATGTAGCTGTGGTATATAATTTCCGAACGAGAATAGCTAATCATTCAATTTTAGTCAATAAACATTGTTTTATAGCTTAATTAATATCTTGACCTTGAGAGGGAGCTATTCAACATAAAGTGTATATTATTTACAATTTCATAACTTTAGAGTCGATTTCGACCGCGACAACGATCACTGAATATTGTAGGATCGTATATGCTTCCAATATGTTCATTTGAACCAAATTCATGACTCCATACCAAAACTTTGTATTACCTTTAATGCACTGCTTTAAATGGAGGTCACACGTATCAGTCCACGCAAATCTAAAAGTCCCTAGTCCCGGAGTACCCTATAACATGCGACCACGCCCATTTTCGTTCACTATTGCTTAATATGCCAAGTCTGAACACCAGGCGCGTAGCCAGAGTTTGATGTTTGGGGGGGCACATACATGTAATCGATCGAGGTAAAAAAAAAGGGGTCTAAAAAATTTCAACCGATCTTGGACATTTTAGGGGGGCACGTCCCCCCCCCCTCCCCCCGTGCCCCCCCCCCCCCCCCCCCCAGGGGCTACGCGCCTGCTGATCACTCGACAGAAAGATTCCCATTTATGTTTTGAAACGTTCGTCCCTGGTTACTATACCAACCGACTGTCGACGTTGTTTTTGTGGTTGTATTTCATTAAAATGTCCGTTTTCGTAAGCCGGTTTTCGTAATGTAATCGCATTTTAATGGTGCATACCGTCCTTGTAAAATGCCTCATTGCAAATTATTTCATTCACCTCTTACTGTTTTTTATATTTTACATGTATTTCAATAGTTATGTACGAATTGCAAATCAGTTGTTGCAAGGAGGAGAAACATGGTTTTCCCCATACCTGACGTCACGTAACGTATGCAATGATTACATTCTGACTATTACCATTTCACAAAGACATGATCATTATGCATGAAATATGTTTAGACACGTATTACGAAAATGGCCTATTCCTGCGAGAGCGTAACATGTTTTGTTTGCATCTCGTCTCTCGGCTGGCTTGTGGTTTTAGTTCATTGATTCATGACGTTAAGAACATTTTCAAAAGAATATCCGGCTTGAATTCTAACTAAAACAATTAAGGTCTCAAATAAATCTTTGAAACATGATTTGTGACCAAAGTTTCCTCTCAATAGAGCGGTTTTACTAACATATTCAACTATACATTTTAAACAAAGGGACTTCTCGACAACCCGCAAGCTTGCCCGACAAACCAATGAGTAATGAAATGCAGACTGGATTCCAAGTATTGTAGTTCATTCAATAATAACAGGTTAACGGAATAACTCGTCACTAGGTCCCCAGGAAAGAAACATCCATACAATTGAATATGTTAGTCAACCGGTCTATTTCATTCGATAGGAGTCTAAGCCGAGATGAACCCACCATTATAATTATTATCATCCTCCTCCTCATCATCGTTATCATCATCATCACCACCATCATCATGCTCATTTTTCCTTTCCTCATCCCGTTATTATCCCCAATTGACGGTCAGTACAATTTCATCTTTTGGAGGAATTAATATTTTTTGTTACTCGGCATAAAAACATTGTATTGAAATTTACTGATGAAGTCACTAAAAAAAATTGCTACCATTACCTAGACCAGACTATTAAGTGTTCTTCGAAGGGGCGTCGGCCGGTTACGCCCCCACCCCCTCTTAAATCCATCACTTCTCGTGTTCATGATTATTTATTTTTACATGACCGTAATCATGTTGAGGTAAAGTATTGATCAGTTTTTGACTTACATGCATAGTACCTATCCACTTGGTAGTATCCATCCTTTCCAGTTGCGCCGGGTGAGGCGACATCGTCGTACCGGACGAACACGGCGAAGAGGACGATGAACAAGATCTCGAATAGGATGAGGAACGTCGTCAATTTGCCCCGAAAGAAACCCATGATGGCGCTGAAGTTATAAACCTTGTTTTCACACTTTTCAACACGCTGTTACTAATTAACACTAATCGGTACGGTGATCGACGAGGACGATGAGGTGGAGATCGAACCCTGAATGCCTGGAGCTGGAGTTGACTGCCGTGGGTGATAAGCCTGGCTGGCAGCTAGGTGCGGACAAGCGGAGAACTTTGAACTAAGTAGCTAACATCGGGAGTAGTATATGTACTTTATCAATGACTCCGGTAGGAGCTGGTTCTCAAGCGTTGGCATATATTACAAGAAACCAATGGGTTCATGTTTGCCACGAACCTGGAACGCGTCAGTGATAACGCTATCGGTAGTGAAGAGGCGGGGCTATAGCTAGCTATCACCAGCTTACGCGGCGTAGCGATACGTACAGCAAGGCCAAGGGGGTGTGGCTAAGCAAAGGTTTTTCACCCGTTTATGAATTATTCAATATTGCTATAGATGGTGCCGAATTAGCGTCCTATTCATAACATTCTTTATCCTTCACATTGAAAAGAATCACACAAAAAGACAGATGATTGTTCCTGTGTATTGTCATTAGCTACCAGCCGTGAACTACAGATGTGTATTGTTATGATGAGAAGAGATATTTTTTACACTGATTTTCATATCATGGTGGGTTATCTTTTGTCTCCTTTATAATAACCAAATAGTTTTTTTTTGTTTACATTGATTTTCATATCGTGGCGGTATTTATTTTGTTCCCTTGATAATACCAAAATTGAATTTAATGATCTGGAGATTGATTACCCTTCGACAGTTTTGTTTGTGTCTCTATGGGGATCAACCTTGTAGGAATTTTATAGTAAACAGGTCGGCGGTCCAGGAGATATAGCAGGGGGAGGGGAGACGGTGTTCTGTTCCCATTTCTTCAAAAGAAAAATGGGAAATATTATTAACATGTGTTATGGCAGGATTAGCAGGTACACTGTACGTGTTGATAATGTGTCAGCACAGGTTATACTTCTTGTGACGTAACAATGACCCCCCCCCCCCCCGCCCCCTCCCCTTCCCGATAAAAAAAGCTCATTGTTGTACTTTGCCTTATATCTGTTTATAGTTTTGACAGTTATTATTTCTCTATTTAATATTTATACAAACTTGGTGTATAAATCTGCATTAAAACACGAATTCGGAGATTATGAAAGACCGGGGAGGGGACATAATTATCATGCGCTATCCGGCCAGTGCACTTTCAACAAGTTTGGGAACCGACGACGCCCCCGGTTGCCCGAATATTTACTTTCTATTACACTTCAGGCATCTCACTGCCCGAAAATAGGATCGTTGAAAATCATTGGGGTTGCAGCCCCCAGCCCAATTTTCGATTCGTACGCTCACTGAAGGGGGGTGGGGTTATCAGGGGTGGATCTAGCTTTTTGCCAAGGGGGAGGAGGGGGGGGGTGACCCAGCGGCGGATCCAAGATTTTCCAAAAATATCGCCGTTTTACTGTTTAATTTTTCATTTTTTGTTCTTCTTTTCCCCCCCTTTTTTTTCTTCTCACCTTATCCCCAAGGGGGGGGGGGTGGGGTTAAACCGCCGAAACCACCCCCTAGACCCGCCCCTGGTTATGTGGTTCGGCATCACAGGCCCCGATACGATCTTTTCCTGGGTGCTCAAACGGGAGGGGGCGCTATACTGTACATGATCAATTCCCACTAAAAGATGAGAGAAAAACTTTGGAAACATAGTTGTTTCATAAAGTATCCCATTCCCAATCGAGAGGGGGGGGGGGGGGTTAATTTTAATTTTGTATACCCTCAAAACTCACTTTTATACGGATAAAATTGTATGTGAATCAAATAATATCAGGGTTATTTTGTGAATAGACTTGAAATGAAAATGAAATAATCATTCCTCTCTCTTTGACCCACATTTATGTAAAAACCATGGGTAGGCCTTTTTCAAGGGACAAACTACCGGGTAAGGAAAAAAAAAGTCAGTGCTTTTTCACTGGGGTACTGAAGATTTTTGCCTATGTGCATTCCTGAAAATAACCAAGGTCGAGTGATGGAGCACTACTACGTCGGCTTTTGTCCCCATAATAATATATAATAACTTATATGGACGTTGCGCCCACCCAAATGTCTAATTCCTGGACCCTCTACTATTTTCATCACTCTTTTATATTAATTTATTTGGTTTAAATTTACAAAACTATGTTAAGAATGGACTTCTGTATTATACAGAAGTCCATTCTTAACATAGTTTTGTAAATTTAAACCAAATAAATTATATCTTTTCAAAATGAACGAATTTTTGTTCACTTTTCGTCAAAATGTCATCAAACTGATTCCTTGATTTTTCTTTCACATCTCCACACACTACCTCCCACATTTCTAACTTATCCTCATTAAACTAAACGAAGATAAATTTATCTTCATTTAACAGCTAAACGAAGATAAATTTATCTTCATTTAACAGCTAAACGAAGATAAATTTATCTTCATTTAACAGCTAAACGAAGATAAATTTATCTTCATTTAACAGCTAAACGAAGATAAATTTATCTTTATTTAACAGCTAAACGAAGATAAATTTATCTTCATTTAACAGCTAAACAAAGATAAATTTATCTTCATTTAACAGCTAAACGAAGATAAATTTATCTTTATTTAACAGCTAAACGAAGATAAATTTATCCTTATTTAGCTGTTAAATAAAGATAAATTTAACCTCATTAAACTGTGTAAATGAAGATACCGAAAAACGAAGGCGACCGTACGGTGAACTCGTCTTCTTCTTCTTCGTCGTAGCCATTTCGACGAAAATTCAAAACGCGTTATAAAAGGAAAAATTAACAGATTATGGACAACGTAACCGCGAGTGACGATGTCGAATCGAAGAGTGATCTTAAATCTGGTGCTGGCCGCGCGTGTACCATATATTCGTGCCCAGACTTTGCATATACTATTAGACAGAGCTCTAGCTGTTTACAAACAACGGACGCATTGCCCGCGCTCGGCTATTGTTCTCTTTGTTCTCTCTTTGGTTATAGCTAGTCTGCAGACACAGACCCTTGACAGCCATTATGAGTAAAAACAATGTCTAAATTTCAAACATGAAAGTACTGAGTTATGTCATGTAGCTGCTTCTGACACAGTGCAATACTGGAAAAGAAACATAACACATCAAGCAGAATCTGATTCTCCTGATTATTTCATGTGGTTTTATTCAAGAGTAAAGTTGAGTCTGTGTTTACAGACTAGGTTTGAGATGGTGAATAGATAGAACTGATAATCCCCGTGCGACCGGCTAACGACGGTCTGGGGAGAATTTGGGTGTATCATCTCTCTAGCTGGTGTATCTGTACATGCAGGTAAATGGGTGTATCATATTCGTCAAATGCAGACCTTTTAACAATCTATCAGGCCGGTGGTTACTTAATTTGCAAAAATTCACCTTTCAGAAAGAAAACGTGTATTTTTGCTAAAATTAGAAGACAAGACACAGGATGGGGCTGCATTGGGCTAAATAGGCCTATATAAATTATAATGTTTATTATTATTAGGGAACCAGCTGTGTGCCCGGCCGCAAAAAATATATGAGCAATGTTATCTTTAAAAATGCAAATACATGTATTTCACTTTGACTATTAAGAGCATAAATCGGAGGGAAAGATGAAAACAAACGATATTAATTTTATGTGCTTGAAAACTTGACTTTTCTAATCGATGTTTTGTGGAGTTCATCGGCATGAGAAACTTTCTTTATATAGTTACAAACCAAAGCATGATTATGATCGATGCCCTATAGGAAGTGCAACTAAATCGTTCGAAAAACCATGCTTAAAGTATAAACCAACTGCAATTATGTACGAACATGTAAAGACATGGCACCTAACCGAAGATAGGCCTATACTCCTCCTATAGAATGCATTCGATATTATGAACTTCACATGATTGTTGGTAAATAATATAGTAGGCCTATATCATTCATAGTAAACAAAAATTAAACACCCATTTGGTTTCATTCAAAATCTAATTGTTATGGGTCACAAGTCCCCTTGAAGTTGACGAGCATGTCATAGAACGTATACCGAGACACACAACTTTGCATGAGATTCCTTGCAAAATCTGATGGGTATATAGGCCAATATAGTTTTCAAGTTTACTGTTAATACAGGATATGCAATTTTCGCCCATTTTGACGCTAAAATACTACACATTTTAAACAAATAATTATAAAAAACGCAAAAATGGCCCTATAATAATAGGTATGGGGTTTGGCTACGTCAGCGGCCCCCGCCCGCCCCCGTCGTAGGCCTTAATACACATTTCATTTTGTTGTACCAAGGCTATCATGATTTTAGTTTTTTTTTTTATTCATGCAGCAAAGGATGGGGGCACAAATGGCGGCCCAAGAAAGATTGACACATTTTCTATGAGCATTTTTCGTCGGGGCAGGGGGGGGGGGGGGGCACGGCGGGCTGGTCAATGTCCGGCCCCTGGATCCGCCAAACTTCTTCATGTTTCCCCGAGTCCATGTGATCGCCGCCACCGCACCGCGCCCCTGGTTGACCTTTTTGTGAATTTGTATTCATCTCTGCTTCAGTGTGGGTTTATAATTAATATTTTCAGAGTTAAAGACCCAAAGAGAGAGAGAGAGAGAGTTAAAGAGTCGGGTTGGGTTTTGCGGCTTCAGCGGTACATCCCCGTCAGTACCAAATCTGAGTCCCCCCCCCCCCCCCCCCCCCCGGCCCCTCCGGGTCCCCAGCACGGAACCTCAAGAGTTACATCTCTTAGGTCAATGGGCTGCATGTATATAATAGTGGAGGTACTATGGGAATTGGAAAAGCACCAGACGGGGGCTGATCAAAGATTTCCGAACAATAATAATTATGAATAAGACGCCTTGAAATGTGAAAATCACGCAAATTCCAGGGATTCCCGATTATTATTATTATTGTTATTATTATTATAATCATTAGAAGGGGTCTAGTAGTAGTATTCTAATAGTAGTAGTAGTCCAAAGGGGCGGTGGTCGGGGGGGGGGGCGTTCCCTCTCAATTTTCTTTCAGAGGCGGGGGGGGGGGGGGTCGTTCCCGCCGGCAATTTTGAAAAAAGTGCACACAAGAAGCTCTGGAGGGCCCAAGAATGCAGCGTTTAGACTTATTTGCTATAATAGCAAATATTGAGTCTAAGCGCTGCATTCTTGGGCCCTCCAGAGCCTAAAAGTGTGTTACAGTCTTTAGTCAGTATTTGCTATACATTTCATGTGTGCACTTTTTTCAAAATTTCCGGCGGGAACGACCCCCCCACCCCCCCCCCCCCCCCCCCCCCCCCCTCTAACAGAAAATTGAGGGGGAACGTGCCCCCCTCCCGATCGCCGCCCCTCGGACAACTACTACTAGACCCCTACTAACGATTATGATAATAATAAAAAATAATAATAATCGGGGGCCGGAGGGGAGGGGGTGGCTCTGTAAATGGAAATAATAATTCGGGCTAACTCATGTAGGGACAACTCAGCCCGACGACTCCTACTTGGGCATGCATGATGTATAAAGGTGAGCACATTTTGTTGGGGGACCCTCTAAAATTTGAAAATGTGCACCCCTCTTGAGCGACAGGGGGAGGGGGGGGGCATCTCCCCAAAAAGGTAACATTTACGTGTTTTTACACGTCATTTTCCCCAGGGGGAGGGGGGGGGGGCGGGGGAGGCGGGCCCCCCGGATCCGCCACTGGCGATTTAGTGGACGTACACACCCTGATAGCTAGAGTATTACTGTTTATGATTATTGTCACTTAATTCTGCTTCGGAAGCGGCCGCTCGCGCAAATTGAAGGGAATCCCTGGAATTTGCGTGACATTCAAATTTCAGGGCGTCTTATTCATAATTATTATTGTTGGGAAATCTTTGATCAGCCCCCGTCGGATGTTATTCCAATTTCCATAGTACCTCCACTCTTATATATACAGCCTATTGACCTAAGAAATGCTCATGAGGTTCCGTGATGGGGACCCGGAGGGGGGGGGGGGGGGTGTACTCAGATTTGGTTTATACTTTCTATCAAATATAGGCATGGTTGCCCGAACGATTTAGTTGCACTTCCTATTGGGCATCGATCATATCATGCTTGGGTTTGTAACTAAAGAAAATGGCTCATCCCGATGAAATCCACAAAACATCGATTAGGATTTTGAACAAGAAAGAAATTACATATCCAGACCGTATGCTGTTCAAAGGCCCATTCTGAACTGAGTGAACTCTAGCTGCCAAGTTTACAAATTTTAAACACGGATAATCAGCGAAAGTCAGAAAAGTCAAGTTTTCAAGCACAATAATATCGTTTGTTTTCAACTTTCCCTCCGATTCATGCTCTTAATAGTCAAAGTGAAATACATGTATTTGCATTTTTAAAGATAACATTGCTCATATATTTTTTGCGGCCGAGCACACAGCTGGTTCCCTGATAATATTAAACATTATAATTTATATAGGCCTATTTAGCCCAATGCAGCCCCATCCTGTGTCTTGTCTTCTAATTTTAGCAAAAATACACGTTTTCTTTCTGAAAGGTGATTTTTTGCAAATTAAGTAACCACCGGCCTGATAGATTGTTAAAAGGTCTGCATTTTACGAATATGATACACCCATTTACCTGCATGTACAGATACACCAACTAGAGAGATGATACACCCAAATTCTCCCCAGACCGTCGTTAGCCGGTCGCACGGGGATTATCAGTTCTATCTATTCACCATCTCAAACCTAGTCTGTAAACACAGACTCAACTTTACTCTTGAATAAAACCACATGAAATAATCAGGAGAATCAGATTCTGCTTGATGTGTTATGTTTCTTTTCCAGTATTGCACTGTGTCAGAAGCAGCTACATGACATAACTCAGTACTTTCATGTTTGAAATTTAGACATTGTTTTTACTCATAATGGCTGTCAAGGGTCTGTGTCTGCAGACTAGCTATAACCAAAGGGAGAACAAAGAGAACAATAGCCGAGCGCGGGCAATGCGTCCGTTGTTTGTAAACAGCTAGAGCTCTGTCTAATAGTATATGCAAAGTCTGGGCACGAATATATGGTACACGCGCGGCCAGCACCAGATTTAAGATCACTCTTCGATTCGACATCGTCACTCGCGGTTACGTTGTCCATAATCTGTTAATTTTTCCTTTTATAACGCGTTTTGAATTTTCGTCGAAATGGCTACGACGAAGAAGAAGAAGACGAGTTCACCGTACGGTCGCCTTCGTTTTTCGGTATCTTCATTTACACAGTTTAATGAGGTTAAATTTATCTTTATTTAACAGCTAAATAAGGATAAATTTATCTTCGTTTAGCTGTTAAATAAAGATAAATTTATCTTCGTTTAGCTGTTAAATGAAGATAAATTTATCTTTGTTTAGCTGTTAAATGAAGATAAATTTATCTTCGTTTAGCTGTTAAATAAAGATAAATTTATCTTCGTTTAGCTGTTAAATGAAGATAAATTTATCTTCGTTTAGCTGTTAAATGAAGATAAATTTATCTTCGTTTAGCTGTTAAATGAAGATAAATTTATCTTCGTTTAGCTGTTAAATGAAGATAAATTTATCTTCGTTTAGTTTAATGAGGATAAGTTAGAAATGTGGGAGGTAGTGTGTGGAGATGTGAAAGAAAAATCAAGGAATCAGTTTGATGACATTTTGACGAAAAGTGAACAAAAATTCGTTCATTTTGAAAAGATATACTGTTTTTTTAATAGCTAAAACCCATTTCCAAGAAACATTTGGGCAACTTCTGCAAAGTAAATATTCCTGAAGGTAGTCGTTTTGGAAGGATACACAATACCCATTGACGATGCAATGCTATCCGGTAGCTTCACAATCACAGAAGAAGAAGGTTACAAATGACGTCACAATCAAAGAAGAAGGTTGAAATACTAACGTCATGCAGTGGCGTATCAAGACCTTAGTCTCAGGAGGGGCGAGACATTTTAAAACTTGCTGTGATCTATATACTTTCAGACAAAAAGGGGTCACGGGCCCTGTGTCATAAAACCTGTTATCAATAACAAGTTAAAATAACTGTTATAAGCTACTTAAATAATGGCATTTGATTGGCTGGGAGCAGGTTTGCCAGAGAAATTTAGCATTTGATATCGATAACAAGTTCTTTGAAATAGGGCCATGGTTTGCGTTACTACCCAAACCAAAGGGGGGGGGGGGAGGCATTGCCCGATCCGAAATAACTTATTTAAGGGGAATCATTGTAAGTGTAATATGTCTAGACGCTTGTATTGGTGTATTTCACAATCTATAGTGATTGCTGCTCTAAGGGAGACTCTCTACTAGTGAGGCTACATTTCTTTTCTTGGTCTGATATCTGGCAGGTTGGGACAATTAAATTGCCCCCTTTTATATGCCATCCTTCAATTAAAGAGAAGGTTGAGTTCTGGGAAGAGGTGAAAAATAAATTGTGAGCGGTTTCATTGTATTATGCAAGTGTGCAAGAACATCAGATAAAAAATGTTCCCTGAAAAGCATGGCTCTTCAAATGCCTTAATATTTTAAATATAGCATGTAACATCATAAAAATCGGACGGATTTTTATGCCACATGTTCATATACACTGTTGCTCATATAGTTGGAATATTTTTTGTTTACCCCAATATATGGAATTATTTTGACAATGATTTATTCCTAATAGCTCTAAATAATAGTATACATTCTCAGATGTTATTGAATAATAATTTGCCAGTGTTTGTTTTGCGTGACTGCTAAAGCATGTGTATGCTACTATGCTTATCAACTAGGGGACCTACGCCCTTAAGTAAAAAATGGACAGTAATGAGGATTAATGCCCCACAAAAGGGCACTAACATGGCACATCGACACGGTTTTGATCCTGGGGCCTCACATAAGTTATCAATAATTCATTTAATCCCCCCCCCCCCGTCCCCAGCACTAATTTGTTTTTGGCTTAACGGGGGCGGAGTGAACATTCCTTCTTTTTAACCCCCCCCCCCCCCCCGCCCTTGATCATTGGGGGGGGGGGGAGTTTTTGATTTTTGTTTTAAAATGCGGGTAAAATTTACGTTACCATTTTTTTTCTCTCCTGTTTTTAGCCAGGGGGTCGGGCCCTTTGCCCCCCTCCCCCGTGAATTCGCCCCTGCTTTAGCCAACTGATATTTTCATAATTATAACCTTATCCCGACAACTGAGCTGGCATTAGTTTATAAATAGTCTTTTGAGTTAGATTGTGATTGGGTTCAATATTTTATATGCAGCCATCGGACTGTTTTTTAAAATAAACTACTAGGTGCAAAAATTATTATCTAGTTTCCTCTTCTTACAGGGGCATAGCAAGAATATATCAACTGGGGGGGGGGGTGGATCATGATGGATGCAATATGTCATACATGTTATGCAAGTCTACCCAAATCAAAATGAAAAAAGTGGTCAAGAAAATCAAAAGTAACAGGTTCATTCCTTCTTTTTTTTTGGTTAATTTCCTGCAAACACACAAGGTTAAAGGCATTGCGTTTTATTAATTTGTTTGCTTTTGTTATTTGTGTCCCGGTACCGCGGCTCTCATATGCTTGTTGTTGTTGTCGTCGTCGTCGTCGTTACTTGTATTTGTTTCAAACTACTGTATTCTTTTCCTCTTTAATTTTTCTTATATAGTTTTTTTTTTAGTAATGTCACAATCACCAGAGGGCAGCGTTTCACGAAACCTTCAAAGTCATTTGTTGCTACTGATCAAGTTTAACAACGCATTATTAATTCACAAGTGTTCTACAATGGGATAGGCCCCGTTGGTGAACGGTTCCGTAAGTAAGACGATGCCCAGCATATATACTCGATCTTTCATTTATATTTCATTTATCAAAATGCATTCTTTTGTCTCCGATCCCTCCCCCAGGTCGAAAATCACCTCATTCTATATTTGCTGTCACGTGAGGGAGACATTTCATTTTCCGTGGGGCTACTAAAAAATAAATACAATTTTATTTTCATGTGATCGTTTTCGATTTCTTATGAAATTGTTGCTTTCTTCTATTATTGTGAAGGGAAATCTGTTCAGATCATCACTTCGTGCTCATTTTACGACATTGGTGAGTTATTTTGTCACTGGTTTCTGTCCAGCGTATTTTGTTCAATTCAATTTCAAATCATGAAATGGATTGGTACTGGTAGGATACAGCCCCACACATAGTTATTTGCGTAAGTGGATGTCGGTCCGTTGCTCCTCCAAACAAAATCAAAATTGTGTCGATAGAGTCACTCGATTATTTTTACTTTTGATCATCTCGTTTGTTATATGAATTAGATCGAAAAGTACATTGTTGATTTTGTAAGTAAAAATAGCATATAGATCTAGATCTAATCTAACTGTTAGATCTAGATCTAAGTACTAAGTAGATCTAGATCTACATGTCATGATGTATGATCATGTAGATCTAGAATCTAGGTCTAACAAGTTAGATCTAGATTTAGAAATCAATTTTTTAAAATCCTCTTCAGAGCACGAAGTTGAAGAACTTTGCGCATTGTTGAGTGCTGTACACATGTACAGTGTTTGGTGTTGGTTTTGGTGTTGAGAACGCGGAAAGGCTGATGAACCGAGCTCCAACACCGACGGTCAGTTTAGAAGGACGATACCGATCACGCGTGTGCGTTATCGATGACGTCCTATACTCAGATTAGACTACTCCGAGAATCAGAAAATCCAATAAATTACATCACATCGAATATCAAATGTAAAGTCATATTAAAAAGTTAATAGATAAAATATATTTCTGGTGAAAAACATATAGAGCTCCCATGATTTATTTCTGTTTTTAGTTACTTTACAATGGATTTTTACCTTGGCATGATCGTGAGATTCATGCCAGATGTCCGCATAGTTACCTGCAGTATACTGCAACACCAACACCGCACTTGAAATCATGAATTTCCCAATCCCTAAGGGCTGGTGTTGGTGAATGGGAAAATTACACGTAAATCGTCAACACCAACCACGATACTCGGTTCAGCAGATGACATTCAACACCAGCCCCCAACACAGACTACCGGAAATATGGCATATTTCTCCGAGGTCAATGCCAACACTAACCTGATTTCAAGTTCGGTGTTGTGGCTGGTGTTGGTGTTCTCACAACACCAACACCAGCTTTCAACACCGAACTTGAAATAACTCGGTGAGTTTAAGTGCTCCCATTGGCCGATCCGCTCGAGTGGCTTCAAATTTAAGTGAGAGAGGGCCTACTTATTACTTCTCCTAAACGCAACTGAAGTTCAATGGCAATGTCAATACGTAATATTATGTCACACCAAGAAGATTTTGAGTTTGACATGTCATGCTTTAAACAGGTGCACACTTCACACAGAACTGATGCACTCTTGAAATTGCACACACATAAAATTAAATAGAAGAATCAAAGAACATTTCAGAATAAATGTCCTTATTGGTTTTCGCTGGCTGTCATTTGCTCAATGTTATAAGATATTGGTGCGAGGAGAAAGCTTGCGATTTTCCGTTTGATCTGATACCAAATCATGATATTTCTGTTTATAAGATGATTACATGGATCCTGATCAAATGATTGGTTGAAAGCGTACATGTGACCAGGCATTTATTTTGCCTAATGCGTAATTGCGCGTAATTTGGCTAATGACCAGTCATTATCCAATGGTAATGACCGGTCATTATCAAAATCATGTTAGAAAAAATCATTTTATAAAACAAATAAAACATAATCTTATAAAACAAATAGTACACATCATCTTGTTCGGGCATTAGTAAAATTGCCCACACTTGGTACCTTCAAAACAATCCAAACGCCCTCGGCTATCGCCTCGGGCGTATTACACTGTTCCAAAGATACCTCGTGTGGGTAATTCTTACTGATGCCCTCACTGATGTGTATTATGTGTATACTCACTTTCTATTTGTTACGATTTTTTTCACCATCCTTAAAAGGTTAAGTATTTCACTTTACTTTAAGTCTAACGTAAGTTTTTTAAACTTTGAATAATTGTCATTATCATCATATTTAAGGTACAAACTTGCAAGTTGTACTGAAATGTTTGTTGATTATTCTATTTTATGTGTGTACCTATGCAGAGTGCATCAGTTATGTGTGAAGTGCGGCACCTGTTTAAAGCATGACATGTCAGTGCGTTATGTAATATTACATATTGGCATTTCCATTGCACCTAAGTCCCACTAAGTTAAGTAGGCCCTCTCTCAATTAAATTTGAAGACACTCGAGCGGATCGGCCAATGGGAGGGCATTTTTTAAATGTACAGCACTCAATGCGTAAAGTTTTACGTGCCCAGTGTTCTCATCATAATATTGAATTGTATTATTATAGTTAAATTTTGACCTTTCACCTATAACACATCCACAGGAGTAGGACGATGAGAGTGCTTCAGTGATTGGACTCTGCCCTGGACTTTGAGGGGATAGGTATCCCTACGTCCGTCCTAGCCAGCTTCCTGGGCTGGTTCTCCCTCTACCAGAGTTCTAATTGTCATAATATTGAATTGTAGTATTATAGTTGAACTTTGATCTGTGACCTTTGTATCACACCCACAAGACATTGGGAGTGCTTCAGCATTTGAACTCTGCTCCTGACTTTGAGGAAATTGGCAACTCTGTGTTCTCGTCATAATATTAAATTGTAGTATTATAGTTGAAATTTGATCTTTCACCTTTCAACACACCCACAGGAGTAGGACAATGGGAGTGCTTCAGCGATTGGACCCTCGACTTTGAGGAAATTAGAAAATCGGTGTTCTCGTCATAATATTAAATTGTAGTATTATAGTTGAACTTTGACCTTTGTATCAGACCCACAGGACAATGGGAGTGCTCCAGCGATTGGACTCTGCCCTGGACTTTGAGGGGATTGGCATCCCTGCGTCCGTCCTAGCCAGCTTCCTGGGCTGGTTCTCCCTCTACTGTGTCCTGTGCTTGACCAACTCCAAACGAAGCTATGAGTGGCATTGTCGGGTGGTGACCAGTGTGCATGCGGTCATCATCTCAACGCTGAGTTACATCTTTGGGATGTACTACAATCCCTGGTTCATTACAAATCCAGGTGAGACATTAGAATAATGATAATCATCATCATCATAATGATAATGATACTATCAATAATAATAGTAATGATATAGTAATAATAAGAGGAGGAGGAGGAGGAGGAGGAGGAGGAGGGAGAGAGAGAGAAGAGAGAGAGAGAGAGAAGAGAGAGAGAGGGGGGGGAGGAGGCCCTTTGTTATTCCAGGTCAAGAATTTTGTGTTATTTTTGTTGTTGATAATTTTATACAGAGTACAAGCTGTGAAAATATATTTATTTTAGTCAAATGTGGCTCTGACGATTGATCAAGTTACATTCCTTTGATTGTTTTGTTAATGATGCACAGCTGGACGAAACAACAACCTAGAGATACTGACCCTTGTGATCTGTATGGGGTATTTCCTCTTTGATTTCTGCTGGTGTATCTGGTTCCAAGAGGAGTTCTTCATGATCATCCATCATTTCTTGACCCTCGTCTGCATCACCGCCTCGCTCATCATGGGGATATCGGGCACAGAGGTCGGGGCGGCCATCTTTGGGTCGGAGGTCAGCAATCCCATGTTGCAGGTATGGATGATTCTACTTCCTGTTCATAATTTTTTTTTTTTTAATGTGTCTCAAAGAGTTTTGTTGTCTTTTTTTTTCTGCTCGTAACATTTCTTTCTTTGTCATTTCTTCTTATCATACTGCACCCCAAATTTGTATGAAGTACATGTCTCATGATTTCAGAGAAAATTTATTGTGTGTTATTCCTTCAAAAAATGTGTCTTGACTTTTCTGTCTTCTTCCTTTTGTCTTGCCTGTTGTTTCTGCTTTATTTTATATAAGTAATTATACTGCCCTCCCCCACACTTTTTCGTTATGAGGGTACCTGCATTGTGGTTTTAGAGAATGTATCTTGTGTTTTCCAATTTTATACTTAATTCCATTGTTTCTACTTTTTGTTTCTGTTCTGTAAAACAAAAACACAGTTTGTTCAGAAAGGATGGGGAAAAACAGTTTGTTCATAATTCATAAAGGATGGGTAAAAACAATTTGTTCATAAAGGATGCAGTATGCATTATTTAAGCTTAATTTTGTTAGTAATAGACATGCCATCTAATGCTATACATCCAAATACACACACATACACATGCACACACTCACCCAAGAAATTATAGTAAAAAGCAGAGGCTCTAAAGTCTAAAGCCAGAAATCTGGAGCATGATATATTTGATAGATGGTTGAAGTTAAGATTTACTGAAGTTACAATGCACCCAACAATACTATCTATACCTGTATTATACTTATGTATAGTATTCTTTCATCATGTATCCAGTCTGGATTAGTTGCTCTTGAGCTGAAATATTTTGGAATATAATAACCATGTATATCACATTTCCACAGGCGAGATACTTCATGCGTGAGACCGGCCGCACCAAGACCCTTATCTATGAAATCAACGACCTGGCGTTCATATTGACGTTCTTCGTTTGCCGTATGGGTATTGGTTCTTTCTTTCTCTACTCCTATCTCCGGCACCCCACGCCCCTCTTAATCTTCCGGATCGGCTCCGTGGGGCTCTACATCGTCAGCTTAATCTTCATGTACAGTATAGCTCGCCTTGCAGTCAGGAAGTATGGAAGTTCTTCATGAGATTGGTACGGGCAGAGAGGAAGGACGGAGCCAAGATGACAAACGGGGATGCCCCTAAAGAGGTCGTGGGAGCTCAGGTCACAGGGGTCACGGAAGGTCATGTCACTGGGGTCACTGAAGGTCAGGTCAAAGGGGTCACGGAAGGTCGGGGGAACGGACATGCCAATAATCATGAGCATACAGATTAGTATTTATACGGATCAATTCTTGGGCGTTGCTCAATGTGCAATGGTAGAAAAACAAGACGTACAGTGTGTGTTTTGTGTTGAAAACCAGAAAGGCATTAAAGTGTACCAAATTACCAATCGCCCAAATGAAATTATGTTTCATAAGTCAGTGCATGTAGTTCAATGCCGAATTTCAAAATAAGACTTTTCAAAAGTATTTCTGTAAAGAGATATTGCAAATCTAAGTACACTCACGGCTAACATAAAAGCAACTTATGAGTAGACTACTCAGGGCACTGTACACACTTGCAAGAAATAGTGCCCGACTTGGGTTCCCAGTGCTCCATTTTATGTCATTCTTAAAATTTCTTCATACTTCTAGATATCTGTTTATAGCTCATGAAATACAGGGTGATTAGGTTGACTTTATATATTCTAGGAGTTTCTAGCTCTACACATATTATTATTTTGAGGTGATGGTACACTTAAAATCATTGTTAAAGGGTTTGCACATATACATGTAGACGTAGTCAATGCTCTTCTGGTTCTATGATGACACAACAGACACTACTAGTTTCACCCTGCAGTCGTTTAGTATTGACCGTCCATAGAGTAATATGGAAGGGAGTATCTACATAAAAAAATCAACTCTATTTTTGATAGAAATTATCATTGTTGAATTTGAAGTAATCCATTTCTGCTGATGGGATGAGAGCCTAAACCAAAGCGGTGTTGTAACATGAAGCTTAGCAAATTATTGATTGATCTTACAATCTATTGATTGTATCTACATGTAGTGATACATAGCACCTGTAGGAGTCAATCGCTAATTGATCATTGTGTTATTAAAGGGTCCTGTATGACCCTTCTTGTGTAGCTACTGTCCCCTGGACCAACAGGCCACTAAGCCAACAAGCTTGGCACATGGGCTATGGAGCTCCTGAGCTCCTGAGCAGGACCCTGTTTCATAAAAATTGATATCAATAACAAGTTACAAGATACTGTTATAAGCTACTGAAATCATGGCATGTGATTGGCTGAGAGCAAACTTGTTATCAATAACAAGTTACAAGCTACTGTTATAAGCTACTGAAATCATGGCATCTGATTGGCTGAGAGCAAACTTGTTATCAATAACAAGTTACAAGCTACTGTTATAAGCTACTGAAATCATGGCATCTGATTGGCTGAGAGCAAACTTGTTATCAATAACAAGTTACAAGCTACTGTTATAAGCTACTGAAATCAAGGCATCTGATTGGCTGAGAGCAAACTTGTTATCAATAACAAGTTACAAGCTACTGTTATAAGCTACTGAAATCATGGCATCTGATTGGCTGAGAGCAAACTTGTTATCAATAACAAGTTACAAGCTACTGTTATAAGCTACTGAAATCATGGCATCTGATTGGCTGAGAGCAAACTTGTTATCAATAACAAGTTACAAGCTACTGTTATAAGCTACCGAAATCATGGCATCTGATTGGCTGAGAGCAAACTTGATATCAATAACAAGTTACAAGCTACTGTTATAAGCTACCGAAATCATGGCATCTGATTGGCTGAGAGCAAACTTGATATCAATAACAAGTTACAAGCTACTGTTATAAGCTACTGAAATCATGGCATCTGATTGGCTGAGAGCAAACTTGATATCAATAACAAGTTACAAGCTACTGTTATAAGCTACTGAAATCATGGCATCTGATTGGCTGAGGGCAAATTTGTCATAGAAATTTAACAGTTGTTATAGATAACAAGTTTTATGAAACAGGTCCCAGATGTTGAATTCGTACACAGGAGGATGGTCTGAGTACCAATCCAAGATCAGGGGCCTGTTTCATAAAACTTGTTATCAATAACCACTGCTAAATTTCTATGACAAATTTGCTTTCAGCCAATCAGATGCCATGACTTCAGTAGCTTTTCAGTAGTTTTATGAAACAGGCCGCTGTTGGTCTTGTCCACTGGCTATCTGTCCATTGTGATGCCGTGAGATTTGCCCCATACGACGGGTGTCTTTCATGCAATCATCCATTTTTTTCATCCTGTAATGAAAACTCTTTGATGAAACTATCGCCTAATGGTTCTTTCTTGGATCACAATATGAGTCGGTGGTCATTCAAACAAAAAGAGTTGAAATTTTCCAATGAAAATAGATAGATAATAGATATATTGGACTTATTGCCTGTAATTTCCCGTGTTTTTCTTTCATGGTCAATTGTTGGTTAGGATTTGAAAGAGAGAAATTGAAAGAAGAACAAAAAATTTTTTTTTGATAAAAAAATGTATACTTGCCAAATGTAAACATCAATTTAACCCAAATGGACATTTGGTAAAAATTTCTGAGGATTAGTGGATCATGTTATATAATACATCTTCACATACAGCAGCTCAAACTAAACATGTATTTATGTTAATAATGAAGCGTCCTTATGCCTACTGGTAGTCTATACAATGTATGTATATTTAAAATATTAATTTATAAACCATAAAGTTAGGATATATAGCGCTCTCTTTCATTTTTGCATTAGATTGTAAATCTATTACGCAATCTAATTTTATCGTAATTTACAACTCATAGTGACATGTCCGTTATTTTACCAGTATTTGGGAAATCATTTTACTTACCAGTATTTAGTGTATTAGTCTCCCATCATTTTTTTGTTCTTGCTTGTTACCATCAGTTTACTGGCGTGGTATTTTACTTTAACTGGACTGAACATATATATTTTACAGTAAATTGATTAGTGCTTTGTCGACACACCGTTTCTGCACTTCATGGCACTCCTTGCAGTTAATACTAGCCTCACCTAACATCCCAGTATAGCTTCCTGGGTGAGCTGCCAAAGGGATTTCTCCATCAAATATCAAGTATCGCTATAAACTGTTCTATATTTCATCCTATAATCATGTAATTTTTAAAGAAATTTGATTAGAAATAGTGAAATTTTATTAATATGTGCAGTTTTAATACCAGGAGATCTTTTAACCCTAATAAGGCCGGGGGGGGGGGGGGGGGGCCATTATGGCCCTCCCCCCCCCCCCCCTCCACGATTTTTCTGATTGTTCGAGAACGCATATGGATGGCGCCTCGCCGCTCGCTGACTTTTTTCTTTAGAGTCTTGCGCATCTTTAAAAAAAAAAAAAATTAAATCGGACCTATAGTTACAAGGTCACGTGACCTTTTGTCTTTGCATGTCAGCCCGAAAATCGCTCATTTTTGTGATTTGTGTACAAAACATATGGAAATGTCATTTTTCTAAAAATAGATCAAACATTGGTTATTGGGTCTTGTTTAAAGTTTAGGTGGTTGTTTTGGGAGTCAAAATAGTTGAATTGTAGGAAGAAATGAAAAAAAAAAAAACAATAACATAAATAAGTTAAAAAAACAATGAAATACATAAGAAATTATTAAAACAAGAGATAACATAAGGAATAAGCTGGCTCTTCCAATTTGTTTGGTCGTATTATTGTTCCAAATGGTCTAATGAATATATGTAGTGAAAAAGAATGCTTAAATATGAATAGTATAGGATATATGGGTAAAAATGTGATTTTATGACGTTATTTGCATAAATTACCATAAATATGCAAATGAGGAATTTTTTTCAAAAAATTGAAATTATCATATTGTTCTAAACACTTCACTTGACATGCGTGCAAATTTTCGCGGAGATCGGCCGTTTCACGGCCGAGATCTTAAGGGGGGGGGGCCATAATCCCCCCCCCCCCCCCCCCCCGGCCGTAGTAAGACTTCAAATAGCCCGGCCTTATTAGGGTTAAAACATATTTTCAAAAGCAAAGGAAGCCATTTTTTACATGTACATTTTCATGGCAAGATTGCAGTGTATTTTTGAACATCTCATTTTAAATTTGCAATACAAAAAATATATATTTCCTGTCGGGGTATGATTAGAAGATGACATTTTTTTTTGCGGATTTGTTTTGATTAATTCATTTATCCATCTATTTGTTTATTTAGTTAGTTACAAAAAATGTATTCATTTATTGATTTTGGGGTAAATGTTTTTATTTTACTTTTCTCCTGACCTAGTAATATGTGCACATCATCTGAAGAAATTTACTATGTGTAATAGTATGTTGCGCAATCTTGTTGATCATGTCAATAGAATAAGGGCCAAATATGGTCAGCTACACTTTAATTCTTTGTTAAAGGGGAAGTCCACCCTGATATTAAGTTGGTAAACTGCTTGCATATGTGAATGAGTATAAGGAGCAAACAATGAATGGACTCTCACTGTGCCACAGTCAACTTTATGGCCATGCACATTATATAAGATACTGCAAACAATGTGACGGTTTTAGGTTTTGATCCTTTGCCATTGAAGAGTTGCCATGCTTTATTTAGACATTCCATTTCCTTCGTAGACTCCCCCTTTTGTTTCTAGTGTTTCTCTAGGAAACATTGAGAGTATTTATGACCAATTCAAACTGAAATATTTTTAAATGATCATGTAAACTTCTCAATTTCACCTTCTCTTAATACAAACCATCTAACCTATATTTCAACATTGAATAGATTGGTTTTAAAAAAATGTATAAGTTTTTTTTAAAGCAAAGTATGACTGGTTTACAATCAGGTTTGCCAGTGTTTCTGCGTGTTGTGTGCGTTTTTGGTGGTATAATAATATGGGAATTATGGTAAGAGTTGATTTGGGAAATTTTCCTTAGTTTTCATCACTATTGAAAATAATTGTATCTTATATTCTGGATAGAGTGTATTTTAATGGGAATAAAGGGGTATGTTTGGTGTGTTTGCAGAGCTCTATTTTGTAAAATAATGAGTCTTGTGGATTGTAGTGTTTAAAATGCAGTGAATGACTGCATGTGAAATACAACTCGGACCTCTATTTGTTTGATATCAAACATCTCAAATGCTTCATAAAAGGGTACAACCTTGTACCTGTGTTTGTAATTCTTGTAAAGTTTGTAATTAATTGAACAGTGAAAAGATTTCCCATTGAAATTACAAATAGCATTATAGAACTTGCCTCATATGTTATATACATCTCAATACCAACTGTGAAATATGCTTTGAATTAGCCCTTTGTTGTAATGTACCGGTAACCAAATCAAATGCATATTTGTCTTTGTGACGTACCTCTATATAAATTATTTCATTCCCCTGTTACTAATTTTTGTATCTCGATAGTCAGTACCAGTATACATGTACATTAGTTTGTGATTGGTGGGAACATTATGTAATGCCCTTCGAAACAAGATGTAATACCATAAATATTTTGCATGCATAAAACGTTAATATTGCGATGAGTCAAGATTCGCGAAAGCTAAATTTACCTGAAAATGTTTGATAAAACAATGCATTGAATGCCAGTACAATACTAGACACTGTATATTTGTCATTGACTCTTACCATTGCATTTCTGATACATATATTTTTTTTTTGTGGTTTGCAATTTACAAATGTTTCATGCTACAAAAAGAGGCCGTCGGCTCCTGTTTGCAAAACTATCGGGTCACAAAAATGTCTTTCAATTTGCATTCTGACTTCAGGTATTGATATACCAACTTTTATTTGTAATTGATGAATGAAATAAGTTGTAACGAGGCACTTCACAAAGATTAATGCATTACATTTACGGTAGTTACCGGTACATTATGGAATTTACATTGCAGAACCCATGAAAGATGTTATAGAAAATTAGAAATATTTGTAATTGTTTAAATATGTGAAGAATAACATACATGTAAGAATGATTATTTGAAGTTTCTCTAATTGTCTTTTATTACTTAGTGGAAAAATTTTGCCAGCCATTTTAGACTGGATATTTTGATTCTGGTTAAGGTTTGGGCCTTTAAGTACCCTACATGTATTTTTGTTAAATGAACTTCATAATAACTTTTCACTGCATGATGAATTGCAAATTGTTTAAGTGCTTTTCTTTTAATGCATGTTCCATCCAAGTATTTTAAATTATGTGTTCGCTTCTATTTATTAATGTATTATGCAGCTCATTTATTTTCATTATATTTGTATATTATTTACTACTTGAAAACTACAGGTGTATTTTATGCATGATTTATAAATATTGTATTGTATCTCTTTTGTTCTGTATTTGATGGCAGCTGCAATAGATTGTGTTACATATCTCAAGCACTCATTGTAACTCAAGCACTCAATCATTGTAACTCTATGCATAGTGGTCACAATACAAATAAATACTCACTTTTTTGTACACAGCACTTAATAATTGCACTTTATGCACTTAAAGCCACATATTGTACTCCGTAACCCTGTGTAATGTATCATAATTTACTAACACCGGTTTAGGTTGAATTACCAATCGATGTGTGTACAGGGGGTGTTTAACAAAGACTAAAATCGACTTTAATTTGGACTTAACTATGACAGGGCCACAAGCCATTCATGCCACTGGTTGCTCTCACCATTATGATATTTAGATAACATTTTTGTCAATAATGAATTATTAAAAATGTTAATTTTGTAGATTTGTGACAATGATTTGTGCGTCGCTTGAGAGACCAATGCCAGTAAATGGTGAGGGCAAACAGTGGCATGTCGAATGGCCACTTAAAGTCAATCTTAGTATTTGTGAAACACCCCCCTGGTCTTTCAGGCAGCGAAACTTGTTGTCTAGCCGGAAATACTTCAAGGGTGAGGGAAAGGTTATTATGATGAGAATTCCTTATGGCTGTAGGGTCAGGGCACAGTTCATTTCAAAAGACCTGTCGATCCTAAAAAGTGATGTTCACTCTTGGTGATTAACAACAGCTTTTAATGGGCAAACGCCCAAATGGTGTCAAATTGTCACGAGAACTCATTACAATTAGCCTTTGAAGCACTAATACTTATGAATAAATTACCTACAATATCTACAAGCCGAATACAAGTCAAGTTTTGAGAACCTGTAGTGCAATTACCCATATTTGTACTTGTATTAGTTACAATAGAGAAAGTTGCCGGTTGTTGGATGATTTTATACCAAACCCATTGTTTTTCATGGGTTCTTATCTGTGATAAACTAATATAATGCTAATTTTATGACTGACATTTTGAAATTTAAATGTAGTATTAGAGCTTGCCATAATAGATATCAACACATTTATCTATTGTAACAAATATTTTTTACTGTGATAACTTGTTAATGCTGTTGTCATTTAACAAAATGTCAATGAATCATTTATTTTATTGAATTATCAAATATGAATACAGAATAACTGTCACCCATCTTCTCTGTAATAAGACAAATGTTTGTTTTTTTCCCCGAGTTATAATACTGAATATAAAATAATTGTGTGGAATGAACATTTTCACAGGAGTCTTTAAGTACTAAATTTACCCGGTATATGGACAACCACCTGTGGAATAAAATAAAATTCATGTTTAAAGCAATTATGGATGATCATACAAATAAAGGCAGTTTCATGGAAATGTTTGGATATTTCTTTATCAGGTGAAAAAGAAGTCATTATAAAGCCAGCCATGTGCTATCACACTATTTTCTGCCTCGTTGACTTGTGAATTATGATGGATGTACTTGTTTTGTAGAATTATTGATACTTCATGATAGAAATGTTATAACATTATCATAAGTATAGTATATAGGCAAAAGCAATGGATTAATTGATTGATTAGTTGATTGATTGATTGGTTGGTTGATTGATTGATTGATTGGTTGACTGACTGATTGGTTAGTTGGTTGATTGGTTGGTTGATTTATTTATTAATTGGTGTATTAGTTGGTCAGATGATTGGTTGGTTAATTGATTGATTTGGTTGATTGATTGATTGATAGTAGAATTATTGATACTTCATGACAGAAATGTTATAACATTATCATAAGTACAGTATATAGGCAAAAGCAATGGATTAATTGATTGATTAGTTGATTGATTGGTTGGTTGATTTATTTATTAATTGGTGTATTAGTTGGTCAGATGATTGGTTGGTTAATTGATTGATTTGGTTGATTGATTGATTGATTGATTGATTGATTGGTTGGTTGATTGATTGATTGGTTGACTGACTGATTGGTTAGTTGGTTGATTGGTTGGTTGATTTATTTATTAATTGGTGTATTAGTTGGTCAGATGATTGGTTGGTTAATTGATTGATTTGGTTGATTGATCGATTGAATGATTGATTGATAGTAGAATTATTGATACTTCATGACAGAAATGTTATAACATTATCATAAGTATAGTATATAGGCAAAAGCAATGGATTAATTGATTGATTAGTTGATTGATTGGTTGGTTGGTTGATTTATTTATTAATTGGTGTATTAGTTGGTCAGATGATTGGTTGGTTAATTGATTGATTTGGTTGATTGATTGATTGAATGATTGATTGATAGTAGAATTATTGATACTTCATGACAGAAATGTTATAACATTATCATAAGTATAGTCTATAGGCCAAAGCAATGGATTAATTGATTGATTAGTTGATTGATTGAATGATTGATTGGTTGACTGACTGATTGGTTAGTTGGTTGATTTATTTATTGATTGGTGTATTAGTTGGTTGGATGATTGGTTGATTGATTGGTTGGTTAATTGATTAATCAATTGATTGATTGATAAATTATCGATTGGATGGTTGATTGATTGGTTGATTGAATGATTGATTGATTGGTTGGTTCATTGATTTAACTATTTATTCATTTATTATTATATTAAGACAATCACAACTGTTTTGGAGAAATCGAATCAAGAGTTATTTCAATATATCTCGTCGAAATCATGTTCGGATTATGATATGTGCCACTGTTTTGTTCACACATTTCAATAGGTGACGCACAAGTTTATTAAATAATTATCTTTTTACTTTGATATTTCGGAAGTAGTTAATCATTTTATTTATTGATTAATTAATTCATCTAACCAAATATTTATCAATTATTCTTCATTTGTTTATTATTTGTAGATTTTGTACAACACTGTTTGCCATGATTGTACATTTAATAACTAGATTTATAATCTATTGTAATCATGAATTAATCCCATGTTATGTTTATTGTGAGCCTGTGAGGCATGCTCTTTTTTGATAAAGGGCGATACAAAATGGGTCTTATTTTGATGGGGGAAATCTTAATCTTTCTCTTCTTCGATCTTCTTATTCTTCTTCTTCTTCTTCTTCTTCTTCTTCTTCTTTTTCTCCTTCTCCTTCTCCTTCTCCTTCTCCTTCTCCTTCTCCTCCTCCTCCTCCTCCTCCTCCTCCTCCTCCTCCTCCTCCTCCTCCTCCCGTCCTCCTCCTCCTCCTCCTCCTCCTCCTCCTCCTCCTCCTCCTCCTCCTCCTCCTCCTCCTCCTCCTCCTCCTAATAACAACAATGATACCAATTCCTTTTTCAAGAAAAACTCTTTGAAAAAAAAAAAAAGCTTTATTGGTAAATTATACATTAGGTCGGGAATCATTTGTAAAAGTACAAACTACAATGTAAATCATTACAATAGTCATCCGAAACTGCATTAAAAGTTCACAAAAGCAACCCCAGATATGATAGAGAAGGGATTCCAATTGGTTAAAAGTTTGTACGCTATGCATGTTACTCATAACGCCATATAGCCAGGTCAATGAGTCGATGGATTGCATGCATTGTTTGAGCACGTTTAGAGAGGGTCTTCCATACCACTTCGTCCTTAAATCAACTCTCTCTACATCGTATTCGTCGAAACTTTGAAAAACATTTTGTGATTTGAATTTGTCATTATTTTTCTCTCATTTTATAACCTTTTTTTTACCAAAGCTAATCCAATATGTAAATTATAAATCTTGAATGTTGTAACCACTAACAAGGAACACTGAATTTTGACTTCCGTAATATTATGTTTCAGCGAGTTGTAAAACAAAAACGATTAGAATCTGTTACGTATAGCGAAATGCATTTAGGGCGATTTTTCGGAGCAAGTCGAAATCGGTCCGCCTAATCCGCCATCTTGGTGAGTGAAGATCGGTGGTCGTCCATAACGTCGTTTCTCATGGTTTTGATCATTTTGATCACATTTTATCAGAGATGCCATCTTGTTCATATCTCTACTGCCGTAATTCAACGAAGAATTACAAGACAGCAGACGGCCGAAAGCTTTCTTTTCATAAGTGAGTGTTTTACCTTTCTGCTTTGCATTGAGAGTTGAGAACTCGCGATTTGTCATGTTGCATGCTGGCGCGTGCTGTTGTCGACAGGCAACACAGCTACACGGCCTTCCCTGGCCTGGCTGCACCGAGGCAGAGGCCGAGCATGCTTGTCCACTGCTGCGCCTGACCTGGCCTGGTCGCGCTCGCGCTCTGCTGGTCGACGTGCCAGCGGCTTTGCTTAACCGTCCGTGACATCCTCCTCCAGCTTTTCCACTTTCAAGTTTATAAAGTTATTACTAAGAGTAAGAGGTCTAACTTTTTTTTAGTTAGTTTATAACCTTACTAATAATCTAGAAGTCAAGATCTTTAATCTATAATCTAGTATTTTAATTACGTACCGGGCTCTCATGCTCTTCAAAATTCAATTCAAATGAACTGCGCGATTGTATGATGTGAGTGATGAAAAAGACCTTGCAAGTTGCACAGGTAAGATCATTTTCATAACTTTACGATGTAGGCCTAGATCTAGATGAAGATTATTAATTATATCAGTGGAATAAATATGTGCAGGGCTCTGATCAAGGACAAGGGCACAAAAGTGTTACATATGAGGTGAATTTTAAAAGTCAATTATAGACTGTGGCAACATTATTTTTGTAATCTGCAAACATTATGCAACACATAGCTAAAAAATCAGACCTTAACAAATTGCCGTTAAGCGGCAATCAGTAGCCAAATATCACATCATCAAAAATGTTACGTACATAACTCGGTGTCCACTTCATGCTGATATTTCTCTTATAATTTTAATTTTTCTCAACAAAGTACATGAGATGTTAAAACATACCCTAAACAAAACTTAAAACCATTGCCATATCAACTTTTTTCAATTTAGTTATTAGAATTTGGCCAAAACAAATATGGACACCGAGTTATGTACAGTACATCTTATTCTCTAGATGCTTTCTCTTTGCCTTATTGTCAGATATGGTTTTGCATTAGTCTAATATCGACTTCAATTGAAGGAATGATGTGTTTCCTGAATGAAACATAATTTGCAATGTGTAAATAGTTTGTAAACTACTATTTCAGGACTGAAATGTAAGATTTCTGTACTTAATCGTATAACTGTGGACACCAAAAGTAAGTAGTTTTACATTCAAATTATAACTTCTTGTTCCTTAAATTCAATAAATGTTTGTTTAAATGAAAATGCAGAAGGGTGCAATTCATGCTGACAGAAATAAATTGATTCATTTATGATAATTTATTTCAAATTGTGATTGGCAGTAACGTACATAACTCGGTGTCTTTTCATAACGGTGTCTTAGTTATGTACATGACATGAAAAAGCTCAAACTGCAATATTTTGTAATATTCTTCTCACCAAATCAGACGTGTGTATGTCTTATACATTGTTTACTACCTACCATAACAAATAACTAAATATAGGGGGTCTTATTGAAGAAAAAAAAAACATGGTGTACGTACATAACTCGTCACGTACATAACTCGGGTGTCCATTCATTGTTGATTAAATCACACATACAAGTTAAAATGGGGAATCCAATGTTATCAGTGCTCTTCATTCACCTATATACACCATTGCATTATCATTTTGAAAGAATACAATAAGTTTTTGTATAGATTCTGTTGCATGATATGTTCATAACTGCAGGACACCAAACATTTTCCATTTTCAGAAATCTGAATATTTTTAAAACCATGACCCATAATGAAATGATCTGATTAGAAATCAAAGATAAAGTGAAACTAAACATTATAACATTGCAAGCTTGTAAATAAATCAATTATTTATACACCATTCTTCAGTTAGTAAGATTTGAAATTTGCAGGACACCACAGTTATGAACATATCACAAAAATTGTATCACGTGTAAATGGAATAAGAAAGTAAAATAATAGGAATTAACTCAACAGAAATGTTAATTATTACATAGATTCAGTGGCGGATCCAGGGGGGCGGCACAGGGGGCATGTGCCCCCCCGGCCGAAAAAAATATGTTAAAATCAACCCTAAATCCGCCCAAAATACACTGAAAAAGCAGGGGCGTGCCCCCCCGGCCAAACATTTTTTTTTTTTTTTTTTTTTTTTTTTTTTAATTAAAAAAAAAAAAAAAAAAAAAAAAACCTAATGGCTGACCTAAAAAGGTGACCTTACCCCCCCCCCCCCCCTAACGAAGCAAAATGTCAAATTTAAACATTTCGTGAAAAAATAAGTGTCCGCTTACCCCCCCCCCCCCCCCCCCCCCCCCCCCCCCCCCCCCCCCCCCCCCCCCCCCCTCCCCCCCGCTTATTCAGCGGCTGGCTGAGTCGTTGCGATTTTTTGGGGGACTTAAAAAAATATATATGTTCTCTTTCCCACACGGTGCCCCTCCTTGTGCCCCCCCGGCAAGAAATTCCTGGATCCGCGCCTGAGATTCTACATCAAGATTTTTAAAAATCACAAGTTTTGCATCCCATTAGTAAAAATATGGTATCCAATTAGTGCATGTTTTGAATGTAACGTTAAAAGTGCTGAAAATAGGCCTTTTTTCATCATAAAATTGCTCTAAAATCTTTAATTTGAACTCAATGAAGCTGAAAACTTGTTTGGAGCTTCCCCCAATGGTACTTTTTAATATAAAAATGCTAATTTGTTTCTGGGTCTCATGGTTTTGGATAATTGAACAATTTCCCAGTGTTCAATCTACATTTTTGTAAGTGTACCCTTGATCTGAGCCATGCACATATACAAGTAGTTGTTCCGCTGATAAGTCTGGCTTCAATGATCGACCGCCTCTACTCTAGACCCTATACTTAGATCTACATGTAGGGTCTACATTGTTAAATCTTTCATTGATTTCTCTCTAGCTTCAACATGTACCCGTTCAAATCACCATTGTGAATAAAGAATGAAAGACTAATTTGCTTTTGCTTTTGTTTGAATTTTCTCCATTTAGGTTTCCTCGTGTAGATAGAATTCGAGAATTTTGGCTTGAAAACCTCAGGAGGGACAACTGTGATGAGGCCAAGTTTGAGCCCAATTCTAGAGCTGTGCTCTGTTCAGAACACTTCACGGATAGCTGCTTTGATGATAAATCCACCAAGTATCCTAGACTGAAACATGGTGCTGTCCCAACATTGTTTCTTCGAGAGGGATCTATGAAGGTAGGACAGACCAATATATCTTTAATTTAGGAAATCTCATTAAATATACACTATACAGTATCTTATTGACTTGGTATATACATGTATGCAATGTTTACGTCTCTTCAAGGGACAAAGAATTGTTTAAATGTAAACTTCTCTCTTTCTCTATGTAATAAATATTCATACATACATACATACATACAATTGTCTTTTATATAGCGCAACATCCAACGAATTGCTCGAAGCGCTTTACAGAGATAATGACATAGTAAACACAAGATAATACATGTATAAAAGAGTAATTATAATAACAAACAAAAATATTAGAATTACAATTTACTTATTGAAGAGGTACGTTTTTAGTTTAGTCAATTCTGTTTATGCTGGAAATATTGAATGCATCAGTCTCTCACTTCTCTGTTGCATCTCTCTCTCTCTCTCTCCTCTCTCTTGCTCTATTTCCCTTCCCCCTCTCTTTTTCTACCCCCTCTCCTTCTGTCTCTGACTCTCTCCCTAGAGCTCTCTCTTACTATCTCAACCTCTCCCTTTCTTGCCTCTGGCTCTCGTTCTCCCTCTTTTATGTCTTTAGATTTTAGATGTTCCTTAATTTTCTCTAGCTCTACCCTTTGCCGCTTGTATTCTTTCACCCCTTCCATGTTTCCTTACTGTCCTTACTTACTCTTTCCAGCTCATTTATTTTTTTACATGACTTTACCCCTTCTCCCTCTCTCTCCTTCTCTTTATCTATCTACTACCATACATGTATATCTTTCTCTCTCTCTCTCCATCTCACCGTTAACACCATAGATCTTTTGAAAAAAACAGGTAGACCACCTCATTCGTCTTACTTCTTTCTTTAAATCATAATTAATATCCCAATTCTCATTTTATATATCAATTCTAATATTATAACTCATTATTGATGTTATCAATTTATTTATTTAATTTATTTTTTATTTTGTTTCTATTCATGAAGAAAGTGGAACATGAGAATGAGGAAGAGGAAGAATCAAGCGACGAGGAGCGGGAGAGCTGGAGCGGATGGCACAGCTGGCCAAACAAGGGGGGGTCGACAGAGGAAGATGATGGACAGAAGGACGATGGATCCAAGGGACTAGAGGAACTGGAAGAGCTGATGGAGGAGGAGGAGGAAGAAGAAGAGGGGGATTTGAACGAGGAAAGAGACTGGATTGAAGACTCGGAAGGAGAGGACGGAGATGGGAAGGGAGCATCGGAGGACAGGACCAAGACCGAGCGGACAGAGACAGCGATGCCAAGACCCCCGGAGGAGGGGGATGGAACAGAGACAGGGACAAGGACTGATTTACTCCATAAAGCTCAAGACTGTGTTCAAGCACATAATAGGATTACTCTTGATAATGTTACCATGGTAAGTAAATTTAATAATTGATGCTTTATTTATTCATCTTCTTTATCCAGGGGGGTTGTTTCACAAAGACTAAGATCAATTTTAAGTTGGAGTTAACTATGGCAGGCCGTTCATGCCACTAGTTCCTCTAACCATTCCTGGCATTGGTTTCTCAAGGGACGTACAAATCGTGGTCACAAATCTCCAGAACTTACCTTTTTTAATACATGTACTGTAGTTCATTACTGAAGAAAACAAATATTATCTAAAGATAATCATTGAGAGACCAATGGTACGAGCAACCAGTGGCATGAACGGCCAGCCTTATTTAAGTCCAACTTAAAGTTGATCTTGGTCTTTGTGAAACACCCATCTGGGTGGTTTATTCAGTGAATAAACAATGGTGGTGTACATCAGAACCCTGCTTACAAAAGCACATGAAAATGTGACATAAAAAAATGGACTAAAATAGTGAAACATGACAACAACAAATGTGAACCGGCCAGCTTAATCACTGATAGATCAATGTGTCACCTAACAGCCGTGTTTCATGGTAATCGAGTCCAAGTAGAGGTGTTACGGTCCAGTGGATAAATCTGCAGACTGTGAACCACAAGGTACAGGGTTCGATTCCCTGCCACAACACTAACATCCTTTGGCAATACGTTAATCTACATGTAGGTGAGATAAGTGGGTACCTGGTAGGATTATTCCTTGAAATGCACTGTGCGCTGATAATAACAGCTGCCAGAGCTAAAGCTAGGGTAATAATTTCCAAAGCTCGTTGGAAGGCATAGATGTATGCGCTAAACAAGAACGGAATATTGTTTTCAAGCTCACTCTACTTTGTGCCCAGACTTGTCAAAAGATATGCACACACTGTATAATCTACATTCTAAAGTATTTTGTAAAAGCCAATTGGCCCCACCCAGTTTCGTTTCATTTTAACGTAGGAGAGAAATCCTTTGGCCTATTTACCAAAGGAAAAATAAAGATTAATAACAATAAAAATAATATACTTGTTTACCCAGGGTAGCCTCATCAGTATTCATACTGTTCTCCCTGAGGGCCCTGCAATCATATTATTACCCCGGCTTTGACCGAGCTACCATTAAAAGGTGCTCAAGCATTCAAGGAATTTCTTCCTACCAGGTACCCATTTACCTCACCTGGGTAAAGTATGGCAAATGTAGATTAATGTCTTGCCAAAGGACATTAGTGCATTAGATTAAAGTACATGTTTAACCATTTTTTTAAAGAGAAGAAAAAAATTGAACCTCATTCCACCTTTGTTGTTGCCCTTGACTTTGCAGGACCCCACGTTGACATCAGTGAGAATTGGTGACAAGAAGATGGTCTCCATGACCTTCCAAGATATCCTCAACTCTCTCGTCCCGACACAACAGAAAGATTCCTCAAAAGTGCCTCAAGAACCTAAAGACAGCAATCCTACCTCCAATAAGGTCAAAGGTCACCCAGACAAAGGTCATCAGGACACGGGTCCTGATTTGCAAGGCTGGGAAACTGTCCAAGGGAAGGGAACAGGCGGATCTAGTAAGGCAACGAAACAATCGATCATCACCCCAGAATTCAAGGAATCTCTAACACGTCACAACAAGGCTGCGCAAAAGAATAAAGACAGCAAGAAGAACCGAAAGGACAAGCACATGGTCATCTCCATCTACCGAAAGAACACCATGATGCGGATCATATCCTCGAAGGATCTGCCGTACCTCTGTGGTGATTGCGGGTTGGCTTTCACTCACGCGTTTGTGCTGAAAAACCATGTTGAAGCGAAACACGGCTATTCTGAGCCCCCAGAGATAAAGGCCAATGGTGAAATACTGTCGCAGGTAATTATATCTAGTACATGAAGCATTATATTATAAGTTGATTCCCAGAGTTGGTTATTGTTAAAGGATGATGAAAATAATATTCCTCCCATTTAAAAAAGAAAATTCTCTGAAGGTTTCACAACTAATCAGTTTTCACTTAGCCTTTTTTATAGAAAAGTTGCAGCACTCAACAAATTGTTAAACTTTTAAAAAACCAAAATTAACAAAATGCTTTACCCTGGCAAGTAGGCAACATCATTATAAACAATGACAACAGTAGTAGCAAAAGCATTTCGGAATGGATTTGTTTGGGAATAATGTACTCATACTCTCAAACTGTTCACATTCCTTCATTTTCACCTCATTACTTTTATTTCCCCCACTAGGTCAAAATCAACGTCTGAAAGTTATTGAACTTGCACTGCTCAGACATTAAAAATATTGGTCATTCCCATCCTCATTGTAATCACTGTTAGGCAATAGGTATATATTGTAAACAAATTTTGCACACTGGTTCCAAAGATATTGTTAATTCAAAGTTAGAGCACATCCTGGCAAAAACTACAACAACAAAAAGACCAGAAAAACTGAGGACATGCTTTAGTAAAAGACCCATTTAGGGGGATGAGGTATGAAATGTACTCTTTCTGGTTGTCGGTCAAAATTATCAGCATGTTCCAAATACAAGCCAAACTCATAGACGTAGGATTTAACCCACTAAACGTATTAATGACTTAACAGTATGGGCTGGAAATTGTGACATGTCATTAAAGGTAAAGACCAGTATTTGCAACGCCCCAATTTCAAAAAATGAAATGGAAGCTCTCATTACCAATCATGTGAAAGAATATGTTTTGACTAATACATGATGATACAAAATTTGCCGGGAAACCGCCTACTAATTCATATATTTGGTAAATTTATTTCTCTCATGGTCTGGTGAGAGAGATAGGGTAGTCCCATATACATCTTTCTGTGTATAGTGCTTGTAACTTTACGAAGAATGGGCCAAATTTCTTATCATTTTGATGATTCCAGAACCTTGCAGATGCTAGATGCTAGATGATCAACCTTTTCTGCTCGATTCCACAACGTTTCTTTCACAATGCAATCGCATGACCATTACTGGTCTTTACCTTTAAGTTTATATTCAAGAGAGGTGTAATATAAACGATTTGTTTGCATAATCTTATGATGCATTTCTTTTCTTTTCTTTTTGTCTATGAAGGTCGTCATTCATCGAGACTTTGAAAAGAAGAACCTCAAAACCGAAACCAAGGTCAAAGAACTGCGAAAGAAGTATGCTAAAACAGAATCCGTCAATGGCAACAGAGAGAGTGAACCTGCAGAACAATGGTTCCAGAAGGTTGATAAGTCAGCCGTCTCCTTGTCCGATTCTGATTGTGATGACGCATTACCATTTGGCACTGATGGTGGTGATTCCAGTGTCGACTGCAGTGTAGTCGAGGGAGCAGATTCAGTTCAGAGGACTCCATCAAAAAAGAAGAAGCGTAAGCGAGAGAGAAAACCAAAGACCGACGTTGCCAGAAAAGTTAATTCGCAGAAAAAAAACAGAGACAGGTGCCATAGGTGTTATAGGTACTTTAAAAGTCGATTCGAATGCAAGCAGCATACAGCTGAAATGCATGGTGAATTCTCCTCTCAGGAAGTGGCTCAGGCAAGCTGGAGCAAGACAACGGCTGGTTCATCGACCATGGAGGTGCTCAAGTGCCTCTACTGTGAGACCTTCTTCACGAGCAGGGAAAATGCTGAACGACACCTGAATAAGCACTGCGGTGTGGATGGTATCAAGTGTGACATCTGTACAGAAGCCATTAAGTTGTGGAATGAAGGAAGAAACATGGAGCTGGAGAAGCTGCATGAGAAATATGACGGTCTCAGAGATGAGGGGCAGGATGGAGATGAGGGTAGGAAGGGGGAGACTGCAGGCGGCGTGGGAGCTACTGGAGATGATGCAAGGAAAGGTGATGAAGGATCTTCTGTAAACAATGACGGGAAAGAAAAGCCAGATGCTGACGACCTCATCAGGCAGTCTCTGGAACGAGCAAAGACTCTCTCAAGCAAGCATTTCATCATCGCCAAATGCTTTGAATGTAATGAGGAATTCTTTCTACGGCATCACCTGGTCAATCATTACAGAGTGCATGAGAAGTTCACCTGCAAGGAATGTGGAAAGGAATTCAAGACGATGACAGACTACCAGGAGCACCTGGATGAAGTGCATAAGATCGGTTTATGCTCCTGTCCTTACTGCCCAAAGAAGTTCCCTTCTCTAGGAAAACTAAATTTTCATATGCTGGGTCACCTTGGATTGTTTCAGTGCATTTTGTGTGGGGCAACCTTGATGTCCAAGCAGTCCCTAGAGATGCATATCAGAGGGGCGGTCAGCGATCCATACCACAAGTTACGGGCCGGTGGGGAACGCCTCACATACTCCTCATCTAATCCATTCCTTGGTGCAAGTCAGAATGAAAATCATCGTGGTGGCTTTCGTCGCCGGAACAAGACGAAAGACATTTCTTGCAAGTTCTGTGATCGCAAATTTGGCTACATCCATGGTCTACGTAAGCATATGCGATTCCTACACCCCAAGGAGGAGGTGCCTATGAAAGGAGACGGCTTTTGCTGCGAGCGTTGCGGCATTGTCCTGGCATCAAAACAGTCCTTCAAGGCTCACTTGATGACGCATCAAGAGAAAAATATTTCTTGTCCCAAGTCAGGCTGTGAGGCTATGTTCACCAACAAAATGAACCTCAAGTCCCATTTGAGAACCCACGGTCAAGCCTCCTGGTCAAAAAGATTCAGATGTGACATTTGTGGTGGGTCATACAAAACACAGGTGTACCTTGATATGCATATGAAATGCCATAGTGGGCATGTGCCATATGCCTGTTCGTATTGTGGGAAGACCTTCCGCAACGTCACCCACATGGTTTACCACGAGAGGCGCATGCACACCGGCCAGCTGGATCATACATGTGAACTCTGTGGTAAAGGCTTTGCAGACCCGTCGACGCTGAAGGTCCACAGCAAAACCCATTCTACCCACAGGCCCTTTGTATGTGACATCTGCTCCAAGGGCTTCCCCACCGAACTGTACCTCCGAGCTCACAGACGAGTCCACACCAAGCCCTTCAAGTGTTCCCAGTGCAACGAAGGTTTCTCACAGCAAGGTGCAAGAAGGAACCATCTCCGAAAGGCCCACGGTATCGAGATGCCAGTCGACAACAAAAGCAAATCCAGAAGTTCTGCTCAAAGCGAGACCAATCCACCAGGCGAGTTCAGTCCTCAGATGTCTGAAGCTTCGGTACAGGATATAGAGGAAACAGAAATGATGGTCATTAGCGATAATAATGAAGTCGGATCATCAGAGATCATTGACAAAATTCTAGCAGCCATTCTCTGAAGTAAACTCAAACTGCAAAGACAAATACAGACTCAAAGAATGTTCATTTCTTTAAAACATTTTTGTACAAAGTATTGTACAACCAGAAAATGTTTGCAAATTTTAAGTGCTTAAGATTTTTCATTCCGTGAAATAATCACTTCACAAGAGACAACATACAGTGTTTACAAATTATGAAAGTTTCTCTGGTAATTGAGTAACCTTCTCCCAGAAAACAATCTGTCAAAGAAAAACTATCAAACTGTTAAAGTGAAGGAAATGCAAAAATTAATCTGATTGTTGGCCAGCAGGCCCGTTGCTTAATTTCTGACAGCTGTAGTAGCTATTAGGTTGACAAAAAATTTGTAGTTAATAGCATTGATGGCATTGTGAACAACTGAACATGTGTTGAAGGGTCTCACTGTTATAGAATTTTCCCCGCCCCCCCCCCCCCCCCCCCCCCCCCACTCCGAGAACGGACGGACCCCATGCGTGTTACCAAAATGTCCGTTAAAGGGGTACTTTTCGTGCGACAAAGTCCGGCCCGAGAATTGTAAAAAAAGGGGTGTTTTTTCTTTTTTCTCTCATCTCTTTGGACTCCTGAGAATTTATTCCGAATTTAGGGGGGTACATTGAGCATTTTTCATGATTTAGGGGCGTCTCCAAGGCAGGAAAAGCCCCGCGAAAGGGGGGTTCGGAAATGTTCTCAGATAGGGGGTGCTTTCAAAAAGAGGGAACAAGCATATGCGTACCCTAAATAACACTGAGTGGGGGGGCCGGGAGAATATTGTCTTGAGTTATCTAACTTTTTGTGCATCTGCCCAACCAAGGTGATGTTTGAGACATGATTTTCTGGGATTGCCCCTTGGTAATAGGTCTGTCATTTTCGTTGTCTAATGTCTTGAAAAGGCCAAGTTTTTTTGGTGCTTTTCGTCAAGCTGCACCTGAAATGGGGGTGGACCTGGGCCCTGTTTCATCAAACTTGTTATCAATAACAAGTTACAAGCTACTGTTATAAGCTACTGAAATCATGGCATCTTATTGGCTGAAAGCAAATCTGTTATAGAAATGTTGCACTTGTTATTGATAACAAGGTTTATGAAACAGGGTCCTGCCTATTGCAGAGGTACCTCAGGAATATGAACCATTCTCATTGATACGTAAAGTGAGAATGGTACACTTTCCCTCCGTCATAGACCAACAACACTGAACCTGCAGGAGTTTCAATGCTGGCTGATTAATTATACTAAATGTCCATATTCTTTGGATGTAATGTGAAGGGTGCACCAACCTTGATAAACATACAAATTGAAGTTTTGAAAAAATTGGGCCAATAATATATATATTTTGTTAAGGGTATTAATGTTTAAAATTTGAGGTCATATAATCATTGAAAACTTCAAACATATTTTGTTTGATCTGTTTGTAATATCATTTTCCAGCTTTCACCTTTATGAGTTTTCCCTTTTTGTTTTAAAGGGTATGAATGTTTAGTATTTGAGGTCATATAATTGTTAAAAACTTAAAACGTAGTTATTGATCTGTTGGTAAAATCATTTTCCAGCTTTCACATACCGTGAGTTTCCCTGGAAACAGTTGGGCTATACACAGTGACATGATATTATATCTAGATGGGAGGCGTTGGTTTGGTTATTAGTACCCTGGCTCGAGTCCCAACAATTATAGCTATCAGTTTTCGCAAGGACCAATCCTGCCACATGTAGGTGCCCACTTACTACACATGGGTGCAGTGCGGCAAATGTAGATCAATGGCTTACCAAGTGACGTCAGTGTCGTGGCAAGCAGCCATAGAATCAAATTCCATACCAAGTGTTGAGATCAACATTGTGGTAAAAAAAGGAGTAAATTAGAGGAAAGGTAACAGAGAAAGACATTGAAAAATTAGTTTAAAAATTATGGGAACCAATGCATGTACAATGTCACGAAAAGTGACAAATACCAATAAATATTATCAGATTTATATGATACTGTTCTCAAAGAATTCTCTTTGAAAATCCACTTGAACTTTTCCCCATTTTCCATGCTAAACTTTTAATCCCTCCTAGCCAAACTAGTACAGACAGCCTTTAAGGTCTGTATTGTACTAATTCAGTTAAAGCCTATCTGCACTAGTTTGGCCAGGAGGGATTAGACCTCCCTGCGGGTCACTGGCAGGTGGTTATCTCATCAAATCAGCTCTCAATTAACATTTAAAAAAGGGGATCAGTGGTGACCAGCGGGTACCGCCTAGGCATTGTTGGCAATATAGAGGGCCTAAGTAGATACAAGTAGTGCAGTCCCGCTTTAAATGTGACACTGAGTCTAAAATAAGGAAAAATTAGTCGATCTCAGTCTGATTTCCTTGGTGAGCCCTATTTGGAACAAAAGCCTCAGTCCAGCAACATGTTTTAAAGGCCACTTAATTGCTCCCTCTATATAGAAAACAATGCCTAATCGGTGACCATTGGTTCTCCATGATCCTCTTTTTCTTATGTTTCTGGTAATTGAGAGCTGAGTTGATGAGATAGCCACCTGTCAGTGACCTTCCTGGGTGGTCTTATCCCTCCTAGTCAAACTAGTAGACAGCATTTAAATTTAGTAGAATATGGGCCTAAGTATTTAAAACTTCCAAGGATTTTTTGATTTTTCTTCTTTCTCATTCTTAATAATATATTCTTAGCCAGATAATACACATATTTAGGTACACATACATGTTGTACAATTATGTACTGGTACCATTTTTTAGTGTAACAAACTTCACTTTGGCAAAGTTACATGTATTTGCTGTCCCATAGTTACCCTATGATAATTTCTTGATTTAACAATTTGTATTCATTGTGATTTCACTCGGTTTCATGAGACATATTGTTATGATTGATAATTTGTATTTCTGAATTTGTAATCTTAATGAATTGAGCTAACCTTCTTTCGTTAAACATGTATTGCGCTCTTTTGCTTGTTAGTTAAGTCACTATAACTAGAGTACTATTGTCAAATTCCTTATATAATGGTTACAGCGTGAGCTGATTTCACACTGTAAAACCATATATATTCATGACTTGTAAACAAATATGTTGATTTTGTTTACCACTGCCTTAAAACTCTTGTTAATAGTAAAAAGAGTTATTGTCATGTCAGTTGTGATTCAATCACATAACGGCATCCAACTTTCGCTTGCAAACTTCAGTTTTTGCACACACAAAACATCTGGTTCAACAATAGTTTATGTACTACTAAACTTGTAAAAGGCCTTGTAAAATGTATGGTTGTTGATTTTTGTTGTTTTTGAGGGTTTCAGAGAGATTGACCATTAATTGTTGGCTTATGAATTTGGTGTTTATATTGATTATAATGGTTTGTTGCACATGTATTTCTTTAAATAAATCAACATTTGGTTGAAGCAAATAATTACCGGTAGTCAAAAGAGTTCTTATCAACCTTTAGACATCAAGTCATTCGTACTTATTTTATCTGTCTCTATCCTCCCTCCTCGGCCTCTATCTTTCTTTGTTTCTCTCTCTCTCTCTCTCTCTCTCTCTCTCCTTTTTATTTGACTCGCACCCACATATACATGTACACACATAATCTCTCTCGCCCCCCCCCCCCTCTCTCTTTCTTTCTATGTTTTGATGATAATGGTATATCACACTTTTTTTGTCTTCATTACTTATCAGTGAAAAGGGTCATTTATGAGGAAACAAAAAGTTTCTTATAAAAAAAGGGCAAGGGGGCCTGTGTCAAAGTATAACCGGGCAATTATCAAAGGTGAAAAGGGTACTTCTCGCACTTGAAGATGGGCACTTCTGAGAATGAAAAAGATTGAGGCATATGTCACATTTTGTTTATCAGAAAGGGAACCCGGAGGTCTTTATTATTAAAATGAGTCGGAGGCACACAAAGAAGTAAAAAAGGGCTCTCATAATTATCAGGAGGAGGGGTGCACTTCTGACAAAGAAAATGGGGCACCTCCCAGATTTGAATATAGGCGCAATTATCAGAGATAAGGGCCGGGGACTTATCAAAGGTGGTTAATTAGCCAAGAGGCACTTATAGTCAGGGCTGTTAGGGCTATATAGGGGTCGTTTGGTGCAGATTCTTCTAAAAGCACCAAATTTGGCCCAGAGGTAGCTTATACCATACTATTAAGATTTCTGCCGGGCGCCAAGAAGGGCGCCCTCTGTGACCGCCATATTGGGCAAATCCAAAATGGCCGCCATCTGAGTTAAAGGTCAAGCGTAGTTTCAAAGGAAAAGGGCTAGTATCATAACAATTTATATATTTCTAGGGTTTGGGGGGTCAGAGAATCTGAATATAATGTTCTCTCATCAATTTGAGGTCTCCTTGGGGCTTTTATACTGGTCAAATTGGTCAAATCCAAAATGGCCGCCATCTGAGTTACAGGTCAAGTGTGGTTATGGAAGGAAATGGGCTAGTATGTTAACGGTTTATCTATTTATGGGGTTTTCGGGGTCGGAGAATCTGATTATGATGTTCTTTCATCGATTTGAGGTCTCCTTGGGGCTGCCATACTGGTCATATTGGTCAAATCCAAAATGGCCGCCATCTCATAGTTACAAGTCAAGTATAGTTATGGAAGGAAATGGGCTAGTATGTTAAAAGTTTATCTGTTTATGGGGTTTTCGGGGTCAGAGAATCTGATTATGATGTTCTTTCATCGATATGAGGTCTCCTTGCTGCTTCCATGCTGGTCATATTGGTCAAATCCAAAATGGCCGCCATCTGAGTTACAGGTCAAGTGTAGTTATGGAAGGAAATGGGCTAGTATGTTAAAGGTTTATCTATTTATGGGGCTTTGGGGGTCAGAGAATCTGATTATGATGTTCTTTCATCGATTTGAGGTCTCCTTGCTGCTGCTATACTGGTCATATTGATCGAATCCAAAATGGCCGCCATCTGAGTTACAGGTCAAGTGTAGTTATGGAAGGAAATGGGCTAGTATGTTAAAAGTTTATCTATTTATGGGGTTTTCGGGGTCGGAGAATCTGATTATGATGTTCTTTCATTGATTTGAGGTCTCCTTGGGGCTGCTATACTGGTCATATTGGTCAAATCCAAAATGGCCGCCATCTGAGTTACAGCTCAAGTGTACATGTAGCTACGAAAGGAAATGGGCTAGTTTGATAAAAGTTTATATATTTTTCGGGTTTTCGGGTTCAGAGAAACTGATTATCATGTTCTTTCATCGATTTGAGATCTCCTTGGGGCTGTCATACTGGTCATATTGGTCAAAACCGAAATGGCCGCCGTCTGATAGTTATAGGTCAATAGTAGTTCCAAAAGGAAAAGGGCTAGAATGATAACATTTTATGTATTTGTGGGGTTTTCGGGGTCAGAAAATCTGATTATAATATTTTGTTATCGATTTTATGTCACCAATCCTGTCCTACATGATAGGCTACAATGAAGTCCATTTCCTGTTTGAAGAAGATGAGGGAAGATGCGCCAAATTCACATTTGAGTCGGTATAAATCTTGGCCTGCGCCCATACTTTTCATCATTATGTTCTACTAGTCATTGCTGTCAATGTTGTTGCTACATCCGCCCTCGCATTTGCAGAGCATCGTTTCACTGGTGACCACGACGTGATCTAAACCCGACCAACCTACTGAGTCCCAGACATCCTTCATCAAAATTGTTTCAATTTTTGTCTCCCTTTTCTTCATATTTCTACTCACGTCTTATCTTTGAACTGTCATCATGCCTACTGACGATCACATCCATTCTTCAACTACTGAAACTTCTGCTTGCCTTTCATCTGTCTCCAATGTTCAAATCAAACTTCCTCCTTTCTGGCACAATGATCCTACTATTTGGCTTGCCCAAGTCCAGGCACAATTCATAACCGAGGCATCACCCAACAGAAAACAAAGTTTGTCTACATCGTCGCCTTCTTGCAGCCGGAATATGCCCAGGAAATTTGGGACTTACTGATATCTCTTCCTCAAGAACAGCCCTACGTTAAACTGAAAGCCGAATCGATACAGAGAAACTCCACCTCTGAGCAAAAACGCCTTCAAAGTCGGGTGCCGATTTATGAGGACTTTGATAGATCACAAACCCTCCCAGTTACTTCGCAAGTTAAAAAAGTGCTGGGGTGAACAAGTTGGAGGAGAACATTCTGAAACAGCTATTTCTCTAGAGGCTGCTCACAAAATTATGTTCAGCTCATTTGAGCATCAACTGGGGCCTCGATGAAGACCAAGAACCTCGCTGATTTAGCCCCAAAAAAATCGTTGTGACAAATTCCCCATCTAACTTTCATCCTATCGGTCTTTTTTCTCGTCTTCTTCTTCTTCTTCTTCTTCACACCCTACTCCTTTCCTAGAAATGCAGCAAATAAAAGCGCACATATCACATCAGAAGCAAGACCGTCAAGCGCGAAGCGAGCCAAGAAATGTACTCCTCCCTGCACTTTCAAATCAATCTCTTCAAACCAGGGATACGACCCAGCCAGCGACTAGAAGCGACAAGTTCGACTGCATGGCACCAGCCCAAAAATTTGCCTTTTCTACATTACGGATAGGAAACAGGGATTAGATTTCTCGTAGGCCATTGAACTGAGGTTAGCGTTCTTCCTCCATCCATGGACCTACTAGGTCCATGCTCCATCCAAATCCGAGAAACATATGCACCCTTCTTTGAAATTTCCCCTGCAAGCAGTTAATCGCTCAAGTATCACTACTTACGGAGACCTAAGCCCGACTAAGGCAGACAGTCAAGCTGCTTTCAAATCTCTTCTTGACCAATGTCCAGACCTCACACACCCAGTCTACACGGGGGCAAAAATGCTAGAGTTAGGCATCGTCCGACCTTTTGGCAGCAGTTCGGCATCCCAACTTGGTGCCCAAGGTGCCCAAGAAAAACCCCGGAGACTGGAGACCAAGCGATGACTACCATGGACTTAATAGGAATACAGTGCCCGATAAATGTCCTATTCCCCATCTTCAAGATTTCACCTCAGCTCTAGCAGGCGATGGAGTTTTCTCCAAACTCGATGTCATCAGAGCGTACGACCAAATTCCAGTCGATCCAGTCGACGTACACATAACAGCCATCACCACACCCTTTGGGTTACTTGAATTTGTGCGCATGCCTTTTGGGCTATGAAATGCCGCACATATATACTTTTCAACGGTTTTTTGATGATCGAGGTAACCCGTGGTCTACAAGTTGTGTACTCCTACATCGACAACCTCCTCGTCGCGAGTAAGACAGGACATATTAAACACCTCCAACTAGCTACCATTCTTACGACTCTCGAAATACGTTGTATTCATTAACCCACTCAAGTGTGAATTTGGCACATCTTCCCACATCTTCTTCAACCAGGAAATGGACTTCATTGTAGCCTGTCATGTAGGACAGGATTGGTGACATAAAATCGATAAAAGAACATCATAATCAGATTCTCTGACCCCGAAAACCCCACAAATACATAAAATGTTATCATTCTAGCCCTTTTCCTTTTGGAACTACTATTGACCTATCACTATCAGACGGCGGCCATTTTGGTTTTGACCAATATGACCAGTATGGCAGCCCCAAGGAGACCTCAAATCGATGAAAGAACATGATTATCAGATTCTTTGACTCTGAAACCCCCAAAAATATTTAAACTTTTATCATACTAGCCCATTTCCTTTCGTAACTACACTTGACTTGTAACTATCAGATGGCGGCCATTTTGGATTTGACCAATATGACCAGTATGGCAGCCCCAAGGAGACCTCAAATCGATGAAAGAACATCATAATCAGATTCTCTGACCCCGAAAACCCCATAAATAGATAAACTGTTATTATTCTAGCCCTTTTCCTTTTGGAACTACTATTGACCTATCACTATCAGTTTGGCGGCCATTTTAGATTTGACCAATATGACCAGTATGGCAGCCCCGAGGAGATCTCAAATTGATGAAAGAACATCATAATCAGATTCTCCGACCCCGAAAACCCCATAAATATATAAAATTTTATCATACTAGCCCATTTCCTGTCGTAACTACACTTGACTTGTAACTATGAGATGGCGGCCATTTTAGATTTGACCAATATGACCAGTATGGCAGCCCCAAGGAGACCTCAGATCGATGAAAGAACATCATAATCAGATTCTCTGACCCCGAAAACCCCATAATTAGATAAACTTTTAACATACTAGCCCATTTCCTTCCATAACTACACTTGACCTGTAACTCAGATGGCGGCCATTTTGGATTTGACCAATATGACCAGTATGAAAGCCCCAAGGAGACCTCAAATTGATGAAATAACATCATAATCAGATTCTCTGACCCCCCAAACCCCATAAATATATACATTTTTATCATATTAGCCCTTTTCCTTTTGGATCAACGCTTGACCTTTAACTCAGATGGCGGCCATTTTGGATTTGCCCAATATGGCGGTCACAGAGGGCGCCCTTCTTGGCGCCCGGCAGAAATCGTAATAGTATGGTATAAGCTACCTCTGGGCCAAATTTGGTGCTTTTAGAAGAATCTGCACCAAAATATCCCTAACAGCCCCGACTATTACAATGTATATGAATGTGGAACAGGTGCCTATAATATTCAAAAGAAAAATGGCTACTTATTATCTGAAGTAGTCTAGTTACGGGGGCACTTTGGGGAGCGCGCGCCGCGCCTCTGCTGTTTTTTATGTTTCCTTTTATACCCCAAAAGTCTTGTATATATACGTCACTCGCCAGTGGAGGACGAATTTCTGTATTTTTTTTAATCGGACAATAAATTATCTTGAATCTTGGAAGTCGGTTTTGGTTTCAAAAGTGGGCACGGGCGGCTGTTTGTCCCCCTTACCAGTATACTGCATGATTAAAAAGACTCGCTACTCACAGCTATTGTCGTAATCCTGCTTGTTATGTGGAACGCGCGCCAACATTTTGTGTACATGTGCGTACGTACGTACGTACCATTGTACACCTGCTGATTGTACAGCTATAACTCGAATACTTTCTGCGCGCGCGCTAATTGTAACGGCGTGAATTGAAGCCAGTACATAGATGTACTACAGTATCAAATTCGTCGATTTTCTACGTTTGATTAGGTAACTTTATTGATTTATCGTAGTGAATAGTAATAATGATAATATAATTTGGCCATTTCGTTGTCTGAAATCTATCTATAGTCGGCAATCGCCAGGAAAAGTAGAATCTTATCCGCGTGATCGGTGAGTGAGTGGGGTCGTTATGAATGTGATTCCTGGCTGTATCCACACATAGGTGCTTCACTATCCTGGCTGTGTATTAAAAGCTGTGCTATTGATTCTCAACATTTCAAACACCACTGTACAAAACTCATCTGATTTCATTCAAAATCGGTACTTTAGTGACGATTGATGACAACTAAATAGCACTGAAATACAATTTGTTCAACTTTCCGATGTTGGAAAGAATAATTTAAAAATTCAAATTGTGAGTCCACTGTCAAACTTGCCGATCAGTCGCATCGGCATAATTGTGAGCATCTGTGTATTATGAGTGTATTGATTATTCATGTATTTAAATGCTGCCTATTAACACGTATTGCAGTGCTAGAGGTCAAAACGCATAATTGCATCGACTCTCTATGCTGTGCTGGAGTGGCTGTATCCGTGTATACTTGCTGTGGTGTGAATCTTGTGTTTGTGCTCGTCTTGTGACATGGTTCCATACTTCAACTTTCCATGGTACTTAAAGGTAAAGACCAGTATTGGAAAGGCCCCAATTTCAAAAAATGAAATGGAAGCTCTCATTACCAATCATGTGAAAGTATATGTTTTGACTAATAATGCATGATGATAACAAATTTGCCGGGAAACCGCCTACTAATTCATATATTTGGTAAATTTGTTTCTCTCATGGACTGTGAGAGATATAGGGTAGTCCCATATACATCTTTCTGTGTATAGTGCTTGTAACCTTACGAAGAATGGGCCAAATTTCTTATTATTTTGATGATTCCAGAACCTAATTAATTGCAGATGCTAGATGCTAGATGATTAACCTTTTCTGATCGATTCCACAACGTTTCTTTCACAATGCAATCGCATGACCGATGCATGGACACAAATTTAGAACAGTTTTCATGATCGTAATATGTCGCTTTCATATTAACAGAAATAAGAGTCTCTTCTGACATTCTGTCTTCAATCAAATGATGGCTCGGAGGTTGGAGATCATGAAATATTTTTGAAATAAATTTTTGGTTTTTATTTGTCCCTGCCCAATCATCATCATCATGACTAATGAGTACGACTTTTGATGGCGTTCTGAAATAAGAATGATTTGAAATCGCACCAAGTCTTTTGTTGTGCATGGAACTGGAAGTTGCTGTTCGTCTAATTGGCAAATACGGTTTTATGTGAAACCAGGCATTAGGAAACGTTGAGTAATCTGACACTCACAGTGTAGAGATGTCGAGGAAGCGAGTTGGCTCGGTCAGTAAAACGTCTGCCTGTACTAGGACCAAAGAGCTCAGGTTCGAATCCCACCCAGACGGATGACTGAAGCCTGCGTTGTGTTTTAACGTACCCCTCCCTTTGTTTCATAGACGCAGGCTATGTTAAGTGGAAAACACTCTGTCCCTCGGATAGGACCCTTAATGGAGACCCTGTGTACAAGAAGAGTCACCACCCTGGCACGTTAAGAACCCACTGCACTATTTCTATATAAGGCGTGTCTGCACTATCTCGAGATTGCCAAATATCCAGCTATTTGAATTATCCCGATCGCAAACTATCCAGCTATTTGCGTCTTCATTAGACCGAAGTAGCAAATTAGCTGGATAGTTGGTCGGGATAATATCCCAAGATATCTCGGTCTAGTTTGCAAAATATCCCACTATTTCCCAACTAGCGGGATAGTTTGCGACCGTCTTCATTAGACCGAAGTACGGAGTCAAATATCCAGATCCCATCATGCACAACGATTTCCGGTTTTCCTCGCACAGTATGCGATCTATACACTGACCTCCGCTCAGCGCTGCGCTAGTACAACTAGTAAACACGGAAAACCGCAAACTAGACCGAGATATCTTGGGATATTATCCCGACCAACTATCCAGCTAATTTGCTACTTCGGTCTAATGAAGACGCAAATAAGCTGGATAGTTTGCGATCGGGATAAATCTCAAAATAGTGCAGACACGCCTTATGAGTAGGGGGAACCCTGGGGACTGGTGTAGTGATCCACCTGCACACCCCACTGAGGCCGAGTATACGGCATCTGCAAGAATCTTCAATATTGAAGGAGGCAGATTATCATAAAGAAGAAGATCTTTGTATTTGGACCCTACGAGTATGAGTAATTGAGTATGATGGTTTTGTGAAACATGCAGAACAAAATATATTTATGTGACTGGTGACAATTTATATAACCCATGTATCTCTTTTTGTCTGTCAGGTCGGAAGTTGTAATTCTAAACAAACAACCACGGTAGACTCGGCAAGATGTCCGACGTACCATCGGACAGCGAGGATCAGTCTGAAGAGCTGACCGAAGAACTGACCAACTGGCAAGCCAAAGAGCGGTTTGTGAAGGAGAAAGTCACCAATATGCACCGCTTTACAAATGATGTGGACATTCGTAGGATGCCCAAAGAAACCTTTGTTACAGCAATGGCCGACCGCGCCACTCTGGCACTCTATGCCGACCAGATAAAGAGCACAAACAGGGTGAAGCGAATGTTCGGGGAGACCTCGGTCGTTTCAATCCACAGTGGAGATAAATTTGTTCGGGTGGTAAGTTCTTTCATGTCAGCTATTAAAGGTAACTTTATAGTGAAAAGAAGTCCTATACGTAAAGCACAGTCTGGAATGCAAAATGCAGAATCATTGGAAATCATTACTTTTTGCACGAAGGTAGAACCAAATCGTTAAGATTTGGAGCTAGGAGATACTAGCCATTCAGACCCTCATTAGGCTCAGTATTTCCAAAAATGTCATTCAGGTTACCCCTGTAAATTCACCAATATCACTAAGAATTGTGAACTTTGTGTTCCAAACACATACAAAACAAATGTGTATGTGATAGTGATACGATTACCGGTACTACAATTTGCTAGGATACTGGTACCTGGAATACATAATAAGATAGCAAAAAACATGTTGAGGCTATTCTATGCTTTGTTTTGGGGGTGCAAAGAATGAATTATCAAAAATATTGTAAAGCTTGTTGGTTCTAAAGGCATCATTTCTTTGGATTGTTAGCAAAGTACAGTACCTTTTGCTACATATAAAGATGAAATTATAGTTTTTCACACTTTCTTTGAAATGTTTATCAAGATATTCCCATGTATCTGAGAGAAAAGTGGTTACAGTGGTTACAGTCTGAAGTTCATACAGTGAAGAGAAGTTAGGGTTGTGGTGAAAATAAAATATAATTTGTGAGCTTTCTCATCCTGTTTAAACTCATGTTGATGAAAATTCATAGCAGCAAGTATCCCATGAAAAGAATTGTCTTTTACATCACTAACCTAGCTAGAGCTCAAACACCTCACAACTTTAAACTGCAATCAAATTTTGGTGCCACTTGTTTGTGTAATCCTAAATACCTTTGGTGAGCTGATGAGCACCCTTCGCGTTTCTCCCAGACTACAGACTTAAGACTCGTTCAGATATTTATATAATTATAAACTGGCACAAAAATATGTGTGGTTTTATGCGATTATGCAACAAACTGAACAAAGGTCCTGCGGGCCACTGAGCTCTGTGAATGAGATACAGAAATGTGACGCCAATGACAATTTACGTCATTAAACAAATCCCCATGGTTTTGCTACGTCATATATCTGAACAAGCCCTAATGTTTGAAAGTTTCATTAGGTTGCTCCAGTGCTTGCTTAGTTGTAGATATGCTACTTAATTAAAAAACAATTACATTTATTCTTCTTTAATTGCAGGTACTAACAGAGAATCTTCCCTTCTTGTGCACTATGTGTGGAGAAACCTTTGTGCACACTCAACCGCTGCAAGATCACGTTGAAGAGAAACATGGCTACTTCCAGAATAACATAGATCAGCGGGCACAAAGGAAAAAGCCAGTAAGTAACCAGAAGAAAATTTTGTGTTAAAGCCCTGTTTGCTCGAGTTTGGCCAGGGAGATCAGACCTCCCTGTTAGGTCACTGACAGGTGGTTATCTCATCAAATCAGTTCTCAATTAAACATAAGAAAAGGGGGGTCGCGGGGGACCAACAGGCACCGATTAGGCATTGTTTGCTATATAGGGGGCGCAAGTAGCTATAAGTAGTGTAGTGGGGCTTTAAAGTGGGTGGGTCGTCGGTTTCCATGAGCAGAAGGTCATGATTCGTAGACACCAGACTTGATTGGCTGTTTATTCACTTCAAGTTCAAGTTCAATTTATTTCTCCACAAACATAGGGAGATGCATGAAATAAAATACATACATACAATACAATAATAGAACATGTACATCATATATAAAACGACTCCAGTTGGAGAAAAAAGAAAAAATCAGCAAATGTGGAAGGGGTAATCAAAAAATCTGCACATGTAACAGCAACACGTTTGAAAATACCATTAATGGGTCTACATTTCTGCACACAGCTAACCGGTAGGTCAATCAAGATATGAAGAGCTTAATTCCAAAAGGAGCTAAATCCACTTTTGATGAAAATAGAGTTATTGATATCAGAACATTGTTCACTTTAGTACCCGTCTTTGAACAAAATTATTTACTTAAATTTTTGGAGCAATTATGAAAAAAATGCGACTTCTAATATCACTTTTCCATAGACGCCTGTACAAGATCTGGTAAACAATGGCTTTTTTCTCCGAAGTTACAAACATGGATTTAGCTCCTTTTGGAATGAAACTCTTCATATACCCCTCGACTCTCAGAGAGTCTTCGGGTGATGCAAATGTCTGATTAGTTCTTTACCACTAGGGGGAAAAGACAGCATTGCATAAAGCTTGTTGGTCGTAAAATTGAAGGCTAATCCCAGTGATTGACAACACCTGTTATTGGGTAAACACCGAAACAGTGTCAAATTCCCCAAGAGAGCCCACTTATATGTGTCTTTAAAGCCGCACTATCTTCTTGTAGCTACTTGCTCCCTCTATATATAGAAAATAATGCCTAATCGGTTACCATTGGTCTCCCATGATCCTCTTTTTCTTATGTTAATTGAGAGCCGAGTTGATGAGATGAACACCTGTCCAGTGACCTTGCAGGGTGGTCTAATCCCTCCTGTAAACTAGTACAGATGGGCTTTAAAGTATTTCTCACTATTTTTCAAGTGGCATCATGGTCTAATGGATCAGCAGATTAGACCTCTCATGTTATCAGTATGGTCAATGAGGAGTTTAAACACGTTTGAATCTTGAAAATCAGCAACGGTTTTATAATATTCATTCTCAACCGAAATTATTTGTAAGTAGTCAAGTGGATTAAGCACTTGACTTCAAATTCAAATTGTGGGTTTGATCCCCGACACAGCGCTAATGTCCTTTGGTAAGACATTTATCTATATATGCCATGCTATACCCAGGTTAGAAATGGGGACCGGTAGGATGACAAAAGCATTTGTGTAAATAATTGCCATATGCCCTCACAGTGACCATATGGTAGGAATACTCCCCAGGGAGTGGAGATGGTGCACATTGTGCGTGATTGAATTTGATGACCGGGTAAGTGCTTAGAGACAGTATTTTGTATTAAGCGCTTTATAAATCCAGATTATTATTAGATTATTGTTTATTCCTCCTCTCAGATCATCATCGCGAAAAACTTTGGACGGAAAGAGAAGAGTGTCATACAAGAAGAAGACGCTGCAGTGGATCAAGATGATGCGTCTGACAATGTAAGTAGAATGCTGTTCAACATATGCTCCATCAACAGTTGCTCCCCTATATAAAAACCTGCACTTATCGAATCCCTAACATCACCCCTGGACCAAATGCAGTACTGACCCCTGACCTAACCACTAACCCAATTTCAACCATTCTAAACAAAATCTTACATTTTAAAGGGAGATGTAATGTAGAAGGCTGTTCGACAGATGCTCCAGCGACAGTTGCTCCTCTATATCAAAACCTGCAATTATCGAATCCCTTACTTCACCCCTGGACCTTATGCAGTACCTAACCCCTGTCCTAACCACTAACCCAATTTCAACCCTACTTAACAAAATCTTACATTTTAGAGGGAGATTGGAACAATTGTAAACATCACAGTTTATTGTACAGTTAACTCTGCACAAGTCAGATCTCTTGGGGCTGCCAAAAAGAAATACTTTGACTCATGCAAAATTAAACTTAGGAAATGTATATAACGCATATTTTGCATTGTTTTGTCCAAATAATTAATCTGACGTAGGGACACTTTGACTTGTGCAACTTTCAAGTTATGCAGAATTAAGTGTATTCGGATCAGTGTCAGTTAGTTTTTGTCTCGCCTGCATAGCAAATAGCGAGACATAGGCGCCGCTTTTCCGGTGACCGCGGCGGCAGCGTCAACATCAAAAACATTTTGTTTTTATCTGCCACAAAGTTTTTGGTTGTGATGATTATTATCTGTGTTAAGCCATTATGTATGGAAATGATTATTTAATTATTTGTATATAATGTATGGATATACTGTATATGATGGAATTAGTTTTGAAAATAAAGAACCCTGTTGTGTGATTTTTTAATATAATTTTGAAAGTTTAAGATCTTATTCAATGAAACTTGAACATAAGGATTATCAAGTAATCACCAATTATGTGATTAGTCTTTTAGGTATCAAGGTCAAAGGTCATTACTTACATGAGTGTTTACATAGAATGATGATGACAATGAAAACGATTTTGATAAATTGAAATTCTTTGTACAAAATAATTTCTAAGCACCATACAACATGCTTATATAATGTACAAATGTCATTTAATGGTTGTAATATGGACACTGTACATTAGCATAGCCAGATAATATAAAACAAGGGTGAAAAGGTGTGACAATAATGAAGGTCAGATATATTCAGAGTGTACAGTTACAGAATCACAACAAAGAATTATTTTTCTTTCTATTTTCTGCAGGAAACCATGGATGATGGTGCGCCAGAAGTACCTTCAGATGCAGCACTGGATGGAGATGGTGCACAGAAGGAATTTCTGGGACCCATTTCATCCAGTGGGATTAATAACACTTCTGATCCAGAGGACCGCGTTGAACTCATTCTCACACAAATGGCAAGTCAAGAAGAGATGCCAGAGCAGAACACGGCGAGAGAAGAGAATTTGGACCAATCCAACACCAATGAGGCTACAGTTTCCACAAAGACCACTACCCGCAATGTCCAGGTGGCTGGAAAGAAGCAGAAGAAGAAGAAAAAGAAAAAGCGGAAAGAGAAATACACTTTGCACAATGCAGAGCATATTATCAAGGAGAACGAAGAGCGCGAGCGCAAAAAGCAGAAGTTGGATGAGAATGGTGAACCACGGGAAGTGAAGAAACTGCGGCCGTTTTGTGTTGTTTGCCATCTGCACTGCATCAACAGAGTCACCTGTCGGAAGCATCTCGCTGAAGCACACAATATCTTTCCCAGTAGGGAGGCTGCAGAGAAGGCCAGGGAGCTGATGAAAGAACAAGAGAAGGATGCCGAGGTGAATGGGTCTGATGAATGTCGAGATGAGGTTCCCAATGAACAGAGAAGCCAGGGTTCTGATGAGCAGCAGGATCAGTCAGAGCGTTCCCTCGAGAATGCAGAGAGTGAAATCATCAAATGCGAATTCTGTGAGTCGTACGTCTTTGATGAAATCACCTTTGAGAGGCACATGCGAGCTCACTGTGGTAACCCTGGGATCAAGTGTGATATATGCCGGGAGGGGATTCTGCTGTGGGAAAATATGAGGATGGAGGAATTGAAAGATCTTGGTGAGCGAATCCTTTCAAGGAACAGAAGACCTCAGGATGTGGACTGTGATCCCGGCAAGTCCACCCCTAGAAAATACCCCAATTCCAGAGTCGTCTCCACGTGCTACGAATGCAACGAGCAGTTCTACCACAGCAGCCACATGGGGAATCACTATGCCAAAGCACATGCGAGCATCACGTGCAAAGAATGCGGGACCACCCTGCCAAACATGCAGGCGCTGGCGACGCACAGTCTGGAGAAACACAGACCGGGGGTCTTCCGTTGCCCGTGGTGCCCGAGGCGATTCCACGACCGGGGGAAGTACAACTACCACCTTGCAGGTCACATGGGGCAGTACAGGTGCCCCGGGTGTGGGAGAAACTTTGTGGAGAAACCATCGCTGAATTATCACATGAAGAAATATGCAAAATTTCCATTGCACTTTCAGGGGTGCCAAACGACTGTACAAGAGATTTCATTTGAAAAGCCATTTTTATCCAGTGGCGCCACGGACCATCAGAATAGGGCTCTCACGGTTATGGTGTGTGATCTCTGCAATGCCACTTTCATTAATAAAGGCACTTACACGAGGCATATGAATAAAGTCCATCCAGGCCATCAAGGACGATCAATGGACAACTCCTTTGTCTGTGATATCTGTGGCAATGTGTTTTGGTCCAGGATGAACTTGACAATGCACAAGAAAATCCACGACAAGAAATTCCCTTGCACGTACCCGGGTTGCACCAAGAGGTTCTGGGCTCGGAGTATGATGAGAAAGCATGTGGAGACACACGAGGGCGCTCCAACGTATTTCTGCGAGGATTGCGGAAAGACCTACAAGCATTCAGGGTCACTCCGGCTCCATAAGAGAACGCACACAAACAAGAGGAGCAAATGCGACATCTGCTTCGTAGAGTTCAAGGGTCGCTCCAACCTGGCAGTCCACATGCAGGAGGAGCACGACCAGGAACTCCATTTCACGTGTGGTGTTTGCGAGAAGCAGTTCAATTCGCGGCGACGCCTCCTGGCCCACGCCAAGGTTCACAGTGAGCACCTCAAGGACTTCGTCTGCGAAAAGTGCACGTGTTCGTTCCCGGAAGAGCGGTTATTGCTGCAGCACATGCGCGTCCACAACAAGACCTACAAGTGCAACTATTGCCACGAGGTCTTGGGCACTACCGACGCCTTGAAAAGCCACCACCTCAAAGAGCATGCATTGCCTGCACAAACGGTTCCAGCCACTGTCCAGGATTTCATTCCTGAAAGTATTCAGATCGAGGTTATGGATTCCGAAGGTGTTGTCATTGTGGAATATCCCGGTGCCGATCAAGAAGCAACAGATAGAGCGATTGCAGCCATTGTGTCTGAGTTGCAAGGCTAGCAAGGATCCAGATCTATTCAAGTTTTCACGTCGACATAGTGGACTGCTACGTGTGATGTCTTTTTAAGGTACTGTGACGTCCACTATGTCGACGTGGAAATCTAAAAGTCCCTATTATCTACCCAAGCATATTCTCTGCTGGTGGTTTATTTCATTCAACCAAAGTCCTGAGGTGCACTTTACATCATTATTTTTAAAAAGCCATGTTTTTGCTACATCATATTTGAACGAGCCATTACTGGACTGCTGGAGGATGGTCTCTCAAGTCTCAACATTCATAGCAGTCAGTGGCCTGTTAGATGCCGGATAAGTAAAATGTGAATGCTTTTGGGCTAGTTAGTTCCTTAATGTAAAAAAGCCACCAGGAAAAGACATGTCAGACATTTCACTTGGGAGCTTTCAAACAAGATGCATTGTTAACTAAAACAAGTCAGTAGTGTTCATTTACTTCATCTAAAATCCCTATTTTTGTTTTCCTTAGTTCCCATTTTCAATGAACATTCCAAATTCAGATGACAGACTATTTTGATTTATGTTTGCGAGAATTGTTTGCCTTTTCTATGCCTTCCAAGATATTGACAAGTTGTTATAGTTATTTATTAGTGAATAGAGAAAACTTGAAGGAAGCTTCACCCCAAAAAATAAGTGTAGGTAAATATTCTGAAAAATGAGATGTATTCCTGCCCTACACCTGTATGTACAAGAGATATATAAGTGAAGATATTCTTGGCATGATGTGATGCCTTTTAACATAACATGGTCGCAGCCATTTCCTTGAAAATGTGACGTACCAATTGAAGTTGTACACGTATCATGCACCAAGCTTTAGTTGGAAAGACTTTTTAAATCAATAATAAAACCTTTATTTTTCATTGAGGAAAAATCATAGCTGAGAAGATATAGATTATATTTAGTGAAAATATATAACAGGAAAACAATTGTAACTTATTCTTTTTAAAATACTAAAATATAGCATTTATGAGAAACCCTCACCCCAGAAGAGCATCAAATTATTAATATGCTATTTGCGTTCTGGCAATTGTAGTACAAAGGATAATAGCAGGTGAATGAAATGCTTCATCACCACACATACCTGGGAAGGAAGCATCCATAAGTTTGAATACATTTACTTGATAGTATGTATGTCACGTTATCAAGAAAAGGGCGATGCCCATGTCATGCTAAGAAACTGTACATTATTTTTGCTGTATGCCTCTCATACACTTTCGTGTGGAATCTTGTACATTAATGGGCAAGAATGAAATAAATCTCTCAGAATAAGTAAAGTTATTTCTTGGTGTGAGGTTTCCTTTAAAATGTATTTGATAATGTGTACCTGTTTTTATAGTAGGGCCGGTCGTGTTTTTGAAAGGTTTGAAAATGGCATAACATCATAATTATTGTAGATAAAGTCATATTTGTACTAAGGAAGCTGCACACCCCCCCCCCCCCCCCCCCCTGCAGATTTTGATTGTTTTGATATTCAGACAACCATTACTACATGTATCTCAAATCCAGGCAGTGAGTTGCCTGAAAATGTAATTTTTACAGTAAATAGACTCTTACAGAATAATTTTTCTATAAAAGCAAAGGATGATGTACAGTACTGCATTATGATATTGATCACATTGTAGTGCATTATAGTATTAATTATAATGTAATACATTAATAATAAAATTAAAAGTAAATGCAATTATGATAACATTTTTGTGCTGACAGATTCTTACAGATTAATTCCTCTATGAAGGCAAAGGATGGTTTACAGTACTGCATTATAATATTCATTATATTGTAGTACATTATAGTATTAATTTTATTGTAATACATTAATAATAAAATTAAAGTACATGTATAAGTGAACATTAAAGATAAACTCCAGTTCTGGTAAAAAAAAGAAAATTAATTCTCACAGAATCAAACGAAACATACACTGAATGTTCAAGATTACAAATAAATGACATGTGCCAAACAATTTTGGAAGAAAATGTATACTGGCTGAGTAATGAGCATAGAAAGACAAGAAAATCAAGGTAGTACTAGGACCAACACCACGTGTGTTGTCCCATATATAGCTTTCTGTGTACAGTGCTTGTTACTTTACCAAGACTCGGTCAAATTTATTATGATTTTGATGACTCCAGAACCTTGCAGTGCACACCAATACTTACATGTTACATGATCAACCGTTTCTGATCCTTTCCACACCTTTTCTTTCACAATGCAATCGCATTACCAGTACTAAAGTTTATCTTTAAAGTCACGTTTTTCCTTTTCTTACTCAGTCATTGAGTGAAAAGGAAGAAAACTAGAAATTAAAAAAGATGGAACCAGCCAAATTATCTTTTGATGATAAAATCAATGGTACAGTATTAAAAATATTGGCATTGAGGACATTGCAGCAAAAGAAATATAGTTCTATTTGGTGACATCAAAGATCAAGAGGGAGAGAGAGATTGGAGTTGCTTGCTCTAGAACATTGATCTTCCGGCGCTCTAGAATGAAAGGTTGAGAGGAAAAGGGTTACACAAAAATGGACTAAAATGGACTGTACCCCTGTCATTTTTTGGCTGTAGTCATGATACAATAATATGAAAGGTATAGCTAATGTGTGATGATTCTATTTGAAGAGGGGTGTGTTTCACAAAGATCCTAAGTTAAACTTACCTCTAAGTTGGACTTAACAATTATGGAAAGCCGTTAGAATCTTTGAAAATATTTTGTAAAACTTATTTTAGAAGGCATAACATGTTGTTTCAAACCATTAACATTTACCATTATCAAAGATATTTCATGTTCTTGATGTGGAATTTATGAAAAGTCTAAAAAAATACTTGAATTTTTGCTTTTGAATATAGTTTAGTTTAAGGCTCCACATGGCTCTCAATAATGTTTAAGTCCAACTTAAAGTTAAGTTCGACTTGGGATCTTTGGGAAACACCCCCCTGTACTATATGGTACTCTGCAATCAAATAAAAAAATTGTGTATGATTACATTTCTAGATTCTTTGTCATTCTAACTCCCGATGTCAGTAAAGGTGTATTCTCTACACTGTTAAATTCAGTTGTTAATAGTACATGCTCCGGTATTTAATACTGATCCATGATCAAACATTGTATATACTGTAACATTACTGTACATTTTGTTCTTTTTCAAAAGGACTATGGCGTACAATTTTAATAAATGTATTGAATAAATGACAACAAAATAAACACAATTTACATTCATTTTTTACCCGGTACTGCCGTACACATGAGTTGCGTAATGAGCATGATCTTTTTTGGGGTCGGAACAAAATCTGCATCACCACTAAGTAGCATAATGTAGGGGAGGCGAAGCGTGTTCCCAAGGAGGGGAGCACCATCAAAAAGGGCACTCTCTGGAGAAAAAAAAGGGACACATTCAAAGGGAAACATTAAAAAATAAAAAATAGATATTGGTATATACCCGTACATCATCATAATTGTGATTACACTACCAGGGATGACATCAATATTTGTTTCTTTTTTACATGGTACAATATACTGCTTAAGCAACTAGGGTTCGCAGTTGGGTGTGATGGTCTGAATATTAATTTTTGAGCGAACAAGCTTTTATTGTTGTGAGGTTCCAGTTTGAAAAATTACATCTTATAAAGAAGACAACTACAAAAACCTGATGAGTATTAAGCACAATCTAATGAAGGAAGACTGAACAGTTCTTTTATGAGTTACCTAATTATAACATCTATAAATGGGAGCGAGCTCTAGGGAAAATTAAAGAAAAAGGGGAACTAAGTCGCTTCGAATTGGGAGTGAATGTTATAAGAGAAAGGAAAATGGGCACTTATCAGAGATGAAATTGGCTCTTCTTTCACCTGAAAAGGGACACTCAACACAGATGAAAAGGGCACTTGTGATAATGGAAGTTGATAATATGTTGAAGGATAAAGGCACCTATCAGATGTTGGGAAGGTAGTTCTTATTACGGAGGAAAAACTGCACTTATTAGAAAACGGGGGGGGGGGCATCAGTCAAAGTTTAAAAAAATTAAAAATATCAGAGATGAAAAGGGGAATTTCTCGCCCCTGAAAAGAAAAGAAAGTGACAATCATTAGAAAAGAAAAGGGGCACTTGTGCTATGTAAAAGGGGCACATTAGGGGTACCTGAAAAGGTGGTGGCACAGTGCCCTCTTCCACACCGGTAGTGCCGCCTCTGGCATGGGTAAAAGTGAGAAAATGTAAACCCGGAAAGCCATGTAATTTCAGCAACATTTGCAAATCACTGGTATCGAATCAGGAATAAATTAACCACTTTGAATTTTATTTGGGGGGTCAATTGCTCCCGAAGCCCCCCCCCCCCCTCCATCATCCGTACAGTCTGTATAGTTTTAACTTAAAGGACAAGTCCACTCGAAAAATAATTTACTTTCAATAAAAGCAGAAAAATCAGACAAACCAATCAAAAAAAGTTTGAGCAAAATCGAATAACTAATAAGAAAGTTATGAATTTTTGAAAAAGTATGTAAAACTATGAAACAATGAGATTCACAACACAAATTGCAAAGATGGTTATCAGTGTGTGACGTCATGTCCTCACAACTTATCAATTGCTTTACATAGTTTAATTCCATTAATTTCCCTTTTTATCCCCCAAAACTAGATTTCCCCATGCCTTTGCCCAGGTTATATGATTTGTATCATATTGCGTGCATGACATTTCCCAAAAACTTTATGAATTTTGAAAAATTGATACTATTTTCTGAATATTGTATATTCATAATTATTGATTTTTATATCAATAGTTTATCAAAATTCAATTTTTCATGATTTAACTAGACAAAAATTACTCTTTATTTGTGCATCCACACAAAAACATATTACTAAAAATCTAACTTGGATACTGGTGTGAAGAAATAAGATTTTTAGGGTGAAAATAGGAAATTTATATTATCAATATAAAGAAAATAATAAGTGGATAGTGAGGACCATACGTCATAGACTCATGAGTGAGTTGCCAATTTGTGTAGTGATTTTCAAAGTTTTTCATGTCATTAAAAATTCATAACTTTCTTATTAGTTATCCGATTTTGCTCAAACTTTTTTGTATTGGTTTGTCTGATTTCTCTGGTTCTATTGAAAGTAAGTTATTTTTGGAGTGGACTTGGGCTTTAAATAACTATCGTTTGTTCATGCAGAGATCAGCAAAGTCAAGGGAACTTAGAAATTGAACTTGAGTGGGGAAAAGGAGTAAAACTAGTGCTGGGAAATAGAAACACACACATTGACAGTTTCTGAAAATTAAGAATAGGAAAAGAAAGTTATCTCTAAATTAATTTTATTGGTCACTAGTGACTGGAATCTTTTTTAAATGGAGATATAATACGGGATGTCATTGTCATGTACAGTGGGAATTATCCCCTTATTCAAATTTGATTAGTATACACAATACACTCCACAAACAACTAAAATTTGATTAGGATGCCAAATCACTCGGGGACTTACTAAAATGTAATCAAAATGATGCGAAAAATCGAATCATTTTTTTAATGCGGAGATCTAATCAGAATTGCAAATATGAATCTAATCAAATTGATAAGATTATTCTCATCAAATGGCTAAAATGATTAGGGTATAGATAGGAATTTAATTAAATTGATAAGATTATTCTCATTAAATGGCTAGATTAGGATCCTAATCTCTTTCTGCATCATATCAAACATTCTTTCAATCATGCACATTGGAGACTAAAGAATGCAAATTACACACTTTTTTTTCCAAGTTAAATAAGGGAAACTTATTTATTAATAAGTTTTACAAAAAACGTAAATACGCAAGATAATTTACTCTTTGAAAGAGTGTGAAAATTGACAGTCACTTCAAGTAAATGACATCTCATAATATACAGATTGAATTAGAATCTAAAACTTGAAAGTGTGACAATATAAATACACAAAATTAATATAGACATTGATTTTGATTGAAATTTGAAATTGAAATTAATGTTTGTAATTGGCAAAAGATGAATTTACAAAGATAAATCATACCCTTGCTTGTGGCTACAATTTCTAAATACATTGTTCATAAATAATTTATATCAGTTTCTTCACAGCTATTGAAAAAAATGCAATTACACAAGGTAATATTATGAATAGTATGAGAACGATGACAGTCCATTCAAATATACGCATGAGATTATAGAAACAAAGTTTAAAACAACAATTTGGCAAACAATTATGATCAGATAGTGTAGACAGACATGTTTCAAGTTAAATTAAACATTGTTGATAAATAATACTCAGATAATTTACATAATGAAAGAGTGTCATAATGAATGACAGTCTCTTTAACAAAAAATGCAATTTCCTATTTACAGATACACGTAGAATTAAAATCTAAAACCTGAAAGTTTGGTAAAAGCTCACACATGATAGTGTAGACAGATATGTTTCAAGTGTAAGTGAAACATTTTTAATGATAACATGCAAATACAAAAGTTACATGTTAAAATTTCAAAGAGTATAACAAAGATTGACAGTCCCTTCAGGTAAAGGCATCAAGTTAGAATTATATTTAAAACCTGAAAGTTTGACAAAATATTGTGTAAACTTTTTTGACTCACACGATATAGGCTATTTATATCGTTTGCCGACGATACAAACATTCTTTACTCAACAGATAATTATTCATCAATTAATGATGATTTGAACGATAAATTGGCCAACGTGTCATACTGGTTTAATAGTAATAGATTGTCTTTGAATACTGAAAAGTCCAATTTAATATATATTTTTACAATAGAACATCACATATTCATTCCAACATTTGTGAACATTTAAAAATATCAATGAATGATAAAGTTATCCAAAGAGTCCACACAGTTACATTTTTAGGCGTTCATTAATGAAAGTATGTCATGGACTGACCATATTTTGTATATTTCTAATGAAGTGTCAAAGAGTGTTGGTATTGTTGGAAAACTCTGCACAGTTTTACCTCAAAGCATATTGATATTGTTGTACAATACATTTATTATACCATATTTGGCTTATTGTAATACTGTTTGGACAAATACCTATACAAATCAAAATTGAACTTTCTTTTTTTGTTACAAAAGAAAGTGGTTAGAATTTGCTCTCTAACTTCTTATCGTGCCCATACTAGACCATTATTTATGAATCTCAAGATTCCTGATGTGTATCAATTAAATGAATATCGCATCTCAATTTTATTATTTAGACACAATCAAGGTCTTTTGCCCAGTTCACTTAACAATATGCTTTCACTCAGGCGCGTACGCAGGGGGAGGGGGGGGGGGTGGGGTGGTTTGGGGGGCTACCCCCCCTCAAATTGTTTTTATGTGTGGGTTTAGGATGATACCCCCCCGCCCCCCTCCTCACTTTTTTTTTCTTCAAATGTAAAACAAAATACAAAATACAAAATGTTGTGCTGAAAGGTGACGAAAATATACTGACCTTACTGACCCCCCCCCCCCCCCCCCCTGAACGAAATATCGATCGGCTTTTTTTCCAATTTCCGGGACAGAAAAAAAAAGGTGCTCTTACCCCCCTCCCTCCCCCCCCCCCCCCCCCCCCCCCCCCCCCCCCCCCCCGTCAAAATTTGCTCATACCGATTTTTGGTGGGCAGCGCGCATGCGTGACTCGTCGTTGCCATGTGTTAACACGGAAGCGAGGAGAACCGAGCCGGGCACATGAGTACAATTAATCTTCTAGAAGTTTACATTTACACTGCAAAAATCGATGAAACTTCGGCAGGCGTTTAAAAAAACCACACTTCAGAGGTGGATTTTTCGATTTCGATTTTTCGTTGCGTTTGCCGGAAGTTGCTATGCTATGCAACTACTATAGCGAAACACCGGAATGTGCAAAAAGTCGACGATTTTTGGTTGCAGTGTAAATGCAACTTTTATGTCTCTACGTCAGAGGACATTTCAGGTTTCTTCACTATTTTAGGAAACAACATAAAAATGAAGGTAAGAACATCGACCAAGGCGAGGAGTTTGAATGTTGCGTCATATGATGAAAACTTGTCAGCCACGAACCCTGTATTTATGAAAGACAATTTGAAATGGAAAAATAGAGCAATATAGGAAGAGGGGAGAAAAGGAAGAAAGGGGAAAGAGAGAGAAAAAACAAAGAGAAAAGAGATGGGGATGGAAAGATAGAGAGAGGGAGAGAGAGATGGGGATGGAAAGAGAGAGAGAGAGAGAGAGGATTATTATGCATTTTTGTAAAGAAACTCGAATTATTATGAAAATCTTCTCATAGCCTACGGGTTATAAAAATCCCGTGAACTCCATGATAAAAAGTCCACGTGATTATTACTCCAAAACAAAATAGTTTCGGTTTTATGCCTCCCATGTTTACCCCAACAAAATGTAGTATTTTGTTTGGGATTCACCGTCCTGCTAATCTGAAATATTTATACTAAAACGTACTATTGTTAGAAAACAAGTATTTTCTTTCTCAGGTTGAAGTAAAATGTGAACTTACGAAACACGATACCGAAGCGTTTTGGGGGGTAAAACTTGGAAAACGAAAATTACAATGGAATTTTGACCAAGATGAATAATAGGGTGATGAAGTCTGAAACTCAATCTTGAGGTAGAACTTTTTATTTCTTTGTTATTGAATTACTAAAATTTAATTTCTCAATTTGTTTATGATAGAGCTGGCATTTTCTTGTTTAATAAAGTAAATAGAAGAATTAAGAATTTGTTTAAAATTACAATCATGACTGATTTACCATTAAAATATGTTAATAAGTCGTTATCTGGCTATACCCCAGGGGGGAGGGGGGGGGGCTACTCACATATTAGGACATACGGGGTGTGTCGCTGTACGCAATGGGCCACTTTTCACAAACAAATCCCTAAACACGGGTCCCACTTTTAACCAACATACCATTTAAAATGGGTCCGTTTTTTCAAAATTTTCAAAATTTTCGTGTGCTTGCCATTCAAATACCCGAAAAACACCCGAAAATTGTGAAAAATGTCCCCAAATTAACCTTAATAATGGGTAGGGGTTTCGAGGCTTGAGCAGCACACTCTCGTCCAACCCAAACTGAATCTGAGTATCCCCCGGGGGGCGTTATTTTTTTCTGCGGCACAGATTGGGGCTTTTTTTTAAAAGAGGTCTTGATTTAACCCTAACCCTAACTTTCCCATATAGGCTCAACACGCACCTAACCCCAATCTGTGCCGCAAAAAAAAATAACGCCCCCGGGGGCTATACTGTGCCGTTCGAGTCAGCTTTATTGTTTTAAACTCTCTGGAAAACTGTCTATGAAGGAGAAAATTGTGATTTCATACCTGATAAATATCCACCGAGAAAAAATCCAGAAGCTTCCACGATATTGTTCACACTTAAGGCCATGGGAACATTTTCGGGTGAGACTCGGTTCCTGATAATTAGAATTCCCAGCACGGCTCTCCCAGCAATGGCAGCCACTGAACAAAATGACGTCACCAGCATGACGTAATAATGAGGAAGGAATGCATCACATGTCAACGAAATGATGTTTACGATCGTTAAAACGAGGTAAATGTTGACTGGGTCAACCAGATTGTGGGTTAGGCAAGCGATGATGAGTCGAATAGAGAGGTTACCAACAGCAGCAACGAAGGTGATGATGATTGTATCATGTTGAGAGATTCCTCGTTGGAGGGCATGTGGAAGAAGAAAGTCGTGCCATCCATTATATACGAAAAAGAGCGTGTCAATGGATAGGAAAATGAATAGAGAAAAGGGGTCATCATAGAACCCCATACTACGAAACCACGATGAAATCTTGGCGGGAATACCGTTAATGTATGCCAGGAGATTTTTGTCAGGTATTTCATTGTCTGGGGATTGATGATCCGCATCAATTCTCACGTACCTATCGTGTCTAGCTGAAGAGGTCAAGAGCGGAGTCATGTCAGTGTCTTTGACGGCATCATCACGGTCATTGGCTATTTCTGCGTCCGAACAGCTCCTGTCACTTCCTGCAATCGAGATCGTATCGGATTCCACTTGTTCACGACGTCTCTGCAACCCCTCATCATCTCTTGGCGTGAAGTCCTCTGGTGTTATCCGAATGGCTAAGGCACAGGGGATGATGTTTAACATGACACCTCCGAGGAGCAGAAGGACCCCTCGCCAATCATACGCCCTCAGCAGTTCATCTGCCAAGAAAGGGAATAGAACCATTCCTGCAGCGAATCCGCAAGTCGAAAGGCTGAACAAGAGGTTGAAGTTCTCACCCGCAAGCCTGTGGAGGGCAGTTATGCAGGTCATACGCAAAGCGCAGTATCCAGCTCCTGTGATAAATGAGTTTTGATAATGAAAGTATCAAAACAAAACAAAACAAAACCACGAAAAAAAGAATCAAACATCAACAAAATATTAGAAAGCAAACGAGCGTCAAAGTCTGAGTTTACACTATGAGGTATTGTTCTTTGACTTCAGAATTCCTCGAAAGTCTCTGCAGTAATTCAAAAAAGTTGTTATATTCATATATTTATTTTGTCTTTGTTGTTTATACAGGATAGTCACTTCAGTTCATAAAAACTGCTTTGCATAAGAGAGTTTTTGGTGAAGACGTCAACAAATAAAAACAATTAAGTAGCAGTCTTTTTCTAAAGGATATATGTTGATATGACGAAAAGAAAGACATTGTCACAATGTTAAGCCTTTTTACAAGATATCGTGTCTCAGGTTTATCCGACATGGCAGCGCTGCCTGAACAAGGTTTAATGTCCCACGTAGCGAATTTAGACAAGATTAGCTTGCGTTAAGTGAGGTAATGGCGCAAAAAATAATGCAACGTAGCACATTATATTTTTCAATAAAAAAATGAAGCAACAACAACAGCAATGTATAACGCGTTAATTGCACTAGTGTGTGCGCGAGAGAGTAATTAACGCCGCCCGCTACAGCTCCCGCGGCCCCGCGATTAATCTTGTAAAAACCTATGTTAACATAAGTTCAGACATATTTTAAAGGTAATACAAAGTTTTGGGAAATTTTGAAAATTAGGTGGACAGTGAATCTTTACAATTTTGATATATTTGGATGCCCCTGTGCATGTACTATAAGCACTACAAAAATTAGCCTCTTAAACACTTCTGTTTTGAGAAAAATTGAATATAAAAATTTACCGGTGCTCCCGGTAAATTTGATAAATTTCAAATAGCGCCTATGGCCGTGCAATGGTAGCTGCGACCATGAAAATCTCAGAATATGTAGTTGTGATATATAATTTCCAAACGGGAATAGCTAATCGGTCGATTTTAGTCAAGAAATATTGTTTCATAGCTAAATTAATATCTTGACCTTGTGAGGGAGCTATATACATAAAGAGTTTATTATTTATCATTTCATAACTTTAGACTCGATTTCAACCGCGACAACGATCAATGAATATTGTAGGAACGTATATGCTTCCAATATGTTAATTTGAACCAAATTAATGACCCCATACCGAAACTTTGTAATACCTTTAATAAACAAAACGACTTACCAGATACTGCTAAGGCGATGAATAAATGCAAATTACATGTGGCCATAGACGCAACGATGATGGGAGTACTCCCCATAGTGGCACCACAAATTAAGAGAAGACGAGGATGGGAGGTTCGAGTGATGACAGAAGCCACGAAGGGAGCTGAAAAGACAAATTAAACTGCATGAAAACATTTTTTTAATGCAATTTACAGTAAAGTGCCATCGCTGTAGTACAATGTAATATAATGGTGATAATGATGATCATAATTGATCCAAGGAAACCTTAATACTTTTCTTCATGAGGGCCATGCGATAACACTTTATTACCCCCACAGGCGTAGTCAGGATTTTTCAATAGGGGGGGGGGGGGGCATACGTGAAGGATCGACTAAGCAGGAAAAAAATCCGCATCACCACCATTCTTACATGCAGGCCCCTATAAACGTTTTTCAAAGGAGGTTGGGGGAGGCTAAAGTATTTACGATCAATAGCATATAGCGCAAATTGGTGTGGGGTAAAAGGCAAAGCCCCGAAGGGGTCAAGGGGCATTTAATTACGGTCAGATCATCAGTGAGAATATCTTGATACCTTATTCATGACCCTGGCAGGTCACTGCTAGATCTAAAAAAAGGCTTTGATTCCGTTGACTATGTGTTATTACTATTGAGAAAATTATGTATGTACGGGTTGGATGAACCATCACAGCTATGGTTTTCGAACTATTTACATGGTCGAGTACAATCCACATTCTGTTAACGGTATTATGTCAGATTTTTTGCCAGTTGAATGTGGAATTCCCCAAGGATCCATTTTAGGAGCCCTGCTTTTTATATTGCATGTTAATGATTTGCCACGTGGCCTCACCCTCTATAAAGTAAGCATTTATGCTGATGATACGGTAATATATTGTTCGGCAAATAGTAGAATTAAGTAAGAAGATAAATGAAGATCTAGAATATGTTAAAAAGTGGTTGATACAAAACAAACTAAATTTGAATATAAAGAAAACTGAATATATTTTATTCGGTACGAAACAACGTCTGGATAAAGCTAAAGATACTAATTTAAACATTACTATAGATTATACTTTGTTAACTCGAGTTAGTTTAGTAAGTGTAGACATCTTGGGGTAATTTTACATGAAAGGTTATCATGGCAGCAACATATTAATGCTATTCATAAAAAAAGCAAGTAACGGATTATTATATGCTATGATTGCGCATTTGCGCCTGTTCTTTTTAACCGCACATAGATTAGATCTTCCACATCACTGTACATAATCTGCACAACCCCAAAGTACGAAGATACACCAACAACATGGTGGCCTAATTCAACAGAAGAAGAAGAAGAAATCTATAAGAAATATAGTAAATGAATATGAAATGAAATTGGTTTATAATTCACTAGTATTGTCTCACTTAAATTATTGTGATGTAGTATGGGGCGGATGTGGAAGTACACATAAAAACAAATTACCAAAAATTCAGAATAGAGCAGCACGAATAATCAATAGGTCCTCTTGGTATTCCTCGTCAGATGAAAATTTAACAAGACTAAATTGGAATACACTTGACAATAATAGAACAAATAATGTAGCAATTGTGATGTATAAGATTGTCTCAAAACAAGCTCCTGAATATTTAATAGAAAGGTTTATATTTGCTGACTATACATACAATACACATTCAAGTTTGTATAATGTGAAAACAATAAGACCAAAGACTGAGGCTATGAAAAGATCTTTTAAATATAGAGTGGCCTTAACATGGAATAACTTGCCATATGCCATGGTATACAAGGTGCTAAATCTTTAAATATTTTAAAGGCAAAGATGACGTAATACGAAATAAGTGTGTGGGGAGGGGCTAACTTATTAATTTAGTGAGCTGTGTTTTTGTTTGTTTTTAAGGCTTTTTATTTGTATACATATCTTTATAATGTTAATCTATTTATCATTCTTATTTATGTTATATTACTCCTACGCAATATGAAACTCTTTTTTGTTTAATGTCTAATTGTATGTAATATGATTTATGCAATACGATATCAGTTTCTGTCTCTTTAAAAACAAAAACAAATTATGTAGTATTTAACTGATCCATATTCATATGCTCTTTAGTATGTATTATTATTCCATACTTCATTTTACTTCTACACAATATGGAATACGCATTAATTTGTCTTAATTTCAAAATTATAATATGTGTAATACATAACTTTTACATGTATATATGTGTATTTTCTTTTGTTTTTTGTTTTATAGTTTAGTTTTTTAATATTTAACATAAATACATAAATATGTTCTTAGCTTATTTAATATCTTGTTATACTTCTGTTTGTTTTTACTATATATAAATATATATATGCCAACAGATTATGATGATCATAACTTATTTCAAATGTTTATCTTTTGGCCTATCAAAATAGTTTTAATTAACTAAAGTATTTTTAGCTTATTTTCTATAAATTGTCGTGTTATGGTTGTAAATTTGTCAGTGTTATATTACTTTTGTTTTATATGTCATGATTATGGTTTTTGTTTTAATCAACACGGCCCTGATTGAAACCAGTCTGCGAACTGCTTCGGGCTTTTACCGTGTATAAATAAAAATAAACTCAACTCACTAATTGACGTGGGATCCATGAAACTCAGGGATCTGAGGCATTTTATAATGTTCAGATAAGCATTTTGTATGAGAGTCAGCCTTCATCAATATACCACATTGCTCCCACATTTTGTATTTTCAATTACCTATCCATTCTGCTTAATAAACGTGTTAATCTATTTCATGAATTTTTGTCTGGGGCTGTCGTATTATATCAAGCAATCTGCTTACAATGACAGTCCTTCTTCCGCAAATAATTGTATAATGTTTGAGGAAATTTAATATTTATGACAGTTTATCATTTCTTTTTTGGTAATAACAACTTATATTTGCTTATTAATGATTCGTTGTCAGAAAATGCTTATCGTACTTTATATGATTATTGTTATCGAAAAAAAACTGTATACTTACATGAATGCAGAAGAAAATCAAATCAAATCAAATCAAACAATTATATGAAATATACCGATGTAATATCCTTGATTGAATAATAAGAGAACGGTTATGAAGTATAGTATTATTACTTGATAATAAGCCGACTGTATAGAAGAGACCAAGAGCGATTCCCAGATCAGTCGAACTCATCTGAATGGACCATGAGAGGTGTCCAAAGAGGATTCCCATAGCCTTGACAAGACCAATCTTAGAACAGGACTCCATGATCAGGATCAAGACTACTGGAAAACAAGGAGATCCCACTATGCTGCTGCACCAAGCCATCTTCAGAGGAATAATTCCAGTCCCACTGATAAAGTCTATGATCTACGAAGCACGTGTTGAACAACAGGAAGCTAGAGTCGTGCACTATTAAGATCGCGAGCTGCTTCTGGTGGGTAAACCGTTATGCACTCTGCAAGCATCTCCAATCAAGATGACTGTATAACGTCGTCGATTTTACGAACCGTCATGAAATGGTCATGGCTGGTTATAGTTCACGGAAAACATCCCAATCAATTAATGTAATTTTAATAAGATCCAAATCTTCAGGTGAAAAAAGGTTGGCAAATTAACATGCAACGTTGAATTGTCACGCTTGGTTAACACACTGACAACATTCGAATCAAGAAGAAAGAAAGGTCAGAATAATTTTGGCATCCGAACATTTCCTCCAATAAGAATTCAATATGCACGGACGAAAGAACTCAAGTTACACCACAGATCCTGACAAAGGAGTTTAAAGAGCTGGAGTCCAGGCCAACTAATAGCAACAAATTAATTCAAGCAGCTGCCGTTGTCTAAGGTTGCATAATTGAATCTACAGGTGTGCTGTTTACCTTTGATGTCCGAGGTTCGAAGCCTCCAATATCATTGGGAAGCTTGAGTAGTGATTTTTTCACAAAGAAATATCGTTAATATTTCACTTTTATTTGAACTATAAGGGGGAAATTGAACAGATGATAAAATATGAATACAAAAGCCTAATTGTGTCAAGAAATGTACATTCATTGTATAATAGCAGTTTTAAATTGGTGAAAAATAGTAAAATTTTACAACCCTAAAACCTGCAATTTGACACTTTTCCGATTAGTTCCGGCTAACGAAAATAAAAGTGAATTTGTTCTTGTACAGTTCTTTATGATGTTATACTTCAGATCAGTGCCCACACATGCCCAGTCGAGTAAATTTGATTAATATTTCAGGAAATTTTGCTCCATTTCCTTCCGCTTGCCTCCTGTAAAGGTAAGCACTGTGTACTGCTCGTATTATCAGAAGAGTGGTACCGAAAAGTAATTCGCATTACAAAAGCAAATTTCCCTTTGAAAGTGGCCGTTAGTTTGCGGCTGGGCAGGAATCGTGTGTCTACGTATCTGCAGGAAAATCCACTTCAGCACATGTCTGACATATTCTTTCCTGGCATCATTGAAGATGGTGCCAAAAAAAATGAGCTATTATGACTCCATCTCTTAAAACTTCTTGGTTACACACAGAACCCAATGCGAACCCACTTGAAGGTTTTCTTTTATGTGCGAGTAGCGGGATAGCGGTGAAGCTCTATCATCAGTCGTTAGGCGACAACCTTTTTGTCAATGTACTTTAAAAAAAATCACAAACAAAAGAAGGTAAATTCCATCTCAAAGCGCTTTAACAAAACTCGCGAAAGAGCCGCCCTCGGTGACCTTTCGTGAGCTTTGTGTGAGCGATATAAGGTGTTGAAAGGACTTACTTGACAGTTGACACAATGGTGGATAGGAAAAACGAAACAAAAGAAGTTGGTGGATGTTATCCTTAACAGAATTATAATAATATGTGCCTAGTACTTACTTCACCAGAAGTCTCTATAGGGCTCTACAATAATGCAGCATGTACAGTGGGAACTCTTTCCTTTGATTAGTACACCGGCCGATATCCCCTTTGAAATTTATTATATCAAATACAAGTATTGTTTTCGTGGAAGGGCAGCCTGGGCATGGCCTATATGTTATGGGTAACTTAATCTTTGTGTAGAAATATAAACTGTAAGAATTGAGGAAAGGTGTATCGTATTTGGGTGCAGATTTTTCTAAATGGGAAAAAACTATTATGACATCAGTCATCCTTGTATTGGAAGAAAGTGCTCAGTATTTCTTATTTTTTGTTCTATTTCGATCTCTGCAAACTTTAACTTATTTTTCTCGTTTTGTTTGGCATATCCTGCTTCGATTCAAACCAGCATTACATGAATGGTTAATTCTCTCTTTGAATGCTTTTTTTCTTCAAGATCTACAAATGGATCCAGGATTGACGGGGGGTGGGGGCACAATTCATAAGAAAATAAGTTTTCTGAGAGACTAGAGTGCCTTTTCAATCAAGAAATGACCAGCTGGTTTTCTAAAAATCCCATTTCGTCCAAATACAGGAATCAGTTCCCCACACATCAATCTAACAATTAACAATGTTCTAAATTTTGAAAAATCTGTCATGGACGAGACTATCTTGAGAATGTTACCGAGATCAAATATTTAGGCGTAACCCTTGACCAAAGTCTAAGTTGGACACCACACATATTGAATGTGACTAATAAGATTAATCGGGCTATTGCATGCACTAGAAGGATTAAGAGTTACTTGAACCAACGCCTACTGAAACATCTTTATTACTCCCTCATTCTTCCACATATACACTGTCGCTCATATAGTTGGAATATTTTTGTTTTACCCCAATTTATGGAATTATTTTAAAAATCATTTATTCCTAATAGATCTAGATAATACACTGTTGGTCATAATGGTGGAATAATTATTTGTATCTCAATTTATGGAGTGATTTTGACAACGATTTATTCCTAATATATGTAAGTAATAGCATACATTCTCAGATTGTATTGAATAATAATGTGCGAGTGTTTGTTTTGCGTGACTACATGTCAAGGCCCGCGGCACCCTCACTTTTTTGAAAAAGTATGTTTAAGAGAACCTGCCAGTGTCACGAAATATGAGATATCAAAATATGCTCATCTGACCGTAATTAAATACCTAAAATCCCTGAGCGTGCGGGGCTCCGCCTCTCAGGCCCTACACGGGGCTCTTAGGCCGGCCCCTGGATGCCCACCTGACTGTAATTAAATGCCTAAAACCCCTGAGCTTTAGGAGGATCCGCCCCCTTGACCCCACACCAATTAGTGACCTGCCATTGTCACAAATTAGGTATCAAAATATGCTCATCTGACCGTGATTTAATGCCTAAAACTCCTGAGCTTCATGGGGGTCCCCCCCCCCACACTTTGAAAAACGTTCTGCGGTGCATGCATGTTTTAAGTTTCAAGTTTATTTCAAGTTTATTTTATTTCACTTTATCAAAAAATAACATAATGAACAAAGGTAATTATTATAACGAAACATACAATATAGAAAACATCATGTACATGATAATAGTTATAACAGAGAATACAATCATATAAATCAATCAATAAAGTGGGGGATCTACTAAAAAGCAAAGCTTGTATTATGTAGGTCCCGGTTCATGGGTTTGTGTATAAATAAGGGTATTTAAATTAACATATTCACAAAAGCATATTACTGAACATATCGTAAACAATTGAAAAAAGGAAGAGTTCTGTGCTTTCCTCAGCATAAACAAATATATATATACATTAAATAAAATGATCAGTGCTTTTTAAGCACTACTTGTGTGGAGAGAAATGATAATTGCAAGGAAAACAATTCAGAAAAGAGAACAGGTAGGTAAGGAAAGATGAATACGAGAAGAAAAAAGAAGAAGAAAAAAAAGCAATACGAAAAGAAATAAACATGGGACAAGTGAGAACGTTGTGAACAAGGGGAAAAGAAAAGAAGCTAAAGGGAGGGGCAGAGATACCATGGAAGAATTAGCATAGGGATAAAGTCGTCTTTGACCGGTGATAGAGAGTGAAAGGAATGAAAAGCAGATGTTAGGTGTAACGTGTTTAGGTATCATGGTTGTCGTAGGTATTCAAAAAGAAATGCTTGAGTTTACGTTTAAATGTGTCAAGTGTGGGGGTTGATTTGAGAGCCGGGTTGAGTGAGTTCCAAAGTATGGGTCCAGTATAAATGAATGTTTTTGTAAAGTAACTGTTCTTGTGCGAGGGGGTGAAAATAATTCGACTGCCTAGTTGGGTAGTTATGAATTTCCTGGTTTTTAATAAAAATTTCCGTTAATCTTATTGGTAGATCGTTTATCTCAAGTTGATACATAAAATTACCAAGGTTGTAGGAGTATAAATCATTTATTTTCAGGGATTTGATTTGGTGGAATAACAGGTTGGTGTGAGCACGATATCTTTTGTTAAAAAGAATACCATAGTTCAATATAGATAAAATCAGAGTGCAGTACAATGTATGAAGGGTCTTCCAGGGGAATAATTGTTTTAGTTTATTAATAATACCAATGTTTCTAGATACTTTTTTTGCAAAGGTAATGTGTTTGTGTTTTCCATGACAGTTGATCGTCGATCATGACACCCAGAAATTTAGTTGATTCAACCTTATGTAACATTATAAGGGTGGTGGTGATGCGGATTATTATCTCCCCCCCCCCCCCCCAGTTTATTCGTCGATCATGACACCCAGAAATGTAGTTGATTCAACCTTATGTAACATAATGGTGGTGATGCGGATTACTTTCTTCTTCCCCCTCCTCCCCTCCCCCAACGATTTTGCTCATTACGCCGCTGGTCCGTCGCATTTCGTCCCACGCCCCCCCCCCCCCCCCGGTCATGAAAAGAAATCGCCGCCCCTGGATGTAGAGCATGCAATTCAGATATATTTTGAAACAAGTTAAAGGCAAAAAAAGTGAATGAAACAGCGATAACACTCAAAGAACAAGAACAACAACTTACATAACTTGAGGCCAACGTCTTTCACTATGAATACGTCTTAGATTGGTCTTAAACTGTGCTTGTTATTGGAAAGAAATCGCCGCCCCTGATTGTATGTGTTTGAAGCCCTAAATAATTGGAGAGCCAGCTAGCTTAAATCTACACTGTGAAAAGGTTGGGCAATATTTTCCAACACTTTGCCCATAGTCAACCCAACCATCTATTGGGCAATATTTTTGTATTTTGCCCAACAGTTGGTCAAGATTTTCCCAACAAGTGGGCTACCGTAGTCGAGCAGTTGAAGGGTCATATCTTTGCACAAATTTTGGTCAAAATACGAAACAATATTATGCACGTGTGAAGTAGGGTACTTACGTTTACCAATAGCACCGGGCAAAATATTGCCCAATAGATGATTGGGTTGACTATTGGCACAACGTTGGGAAAAGTGTTGAAAAAATATTGCCCAACCTTTTTACAGTGTATCCTCTTCTCTTTTGTCATGTATTTCTTCGTTTTTCCTTCGATCTATCCTCTTCTCTTTCGTTATGTCTTTGTTTCTCCTTCAATCTATGCTCTTCTCTAATTCGTAATTATGTCCTAAAGTTTGTTTTTCCTTCAATCTATATCCTCTTCTCTTTCGTCATTATGTTTCTTTGTTTTTCCTTCAATCGATCCTCTTCTCTTCTGTTATGTATTTCTTTGTTTTTCCTTCTCCATATCCTCTCCAGTCTCCTCATGTATTTCTTTATTTTTCTTTATCTATTATCTTCCCTTCCCTGGGTGTACGTGCTTCCATTGCGTGCACAAGTACTATATATGCCACTGATTGTTGTTGTTGTTGTGATTAATGGCGTTCGCCATCGTAATTCCATGATTTCCGTCAGGCAATGTGATAGGGCGTATAGTTACTGGTCCTCTCTTAATACTTTTACTGTTGGATCGACGATAGCCTAGTGGCGTTGTGTTATGCAATTAACAATGTCAGTAATTGTTAGTCGTTATTTTCTGTATTGTTATTCGGCTTGTTATTTTAAAGAATTCATTAGGAAGGAAAGGATATGGTTGAATATTAGTTGCGATCAGTTCATTACGTTAGGACGTTAGTTTAAAGCCTCTCTCTGTATAATGAAGCAATTTATACAATTCATACAATGAAGCAATTTATACCGAGGATAGTACCAGTACCACTGTCACTAATAGATAATATAGCGCAACGTAATTAATACTCAATTAATACGTAATTAATATGTAATTAATACGTAATTAATGTTTATAGCTGAGCATCACAGTTCGAGTACCTTCCACTGACCTCTATAGATGTCAGTGAGTTCTGCTGGTGATTGTAAGCGGTGTGCGCTCATGACTTAGACTCTTTCACCAGAGCACTTCTAGGAATTTCCTCGCAAAAATGGCTAAACAGTTGTGTAAAAAAAAAATATGCGCGGCCGGGGGGGGGGGGGCATTATGGCCCCCTTTAAGATCTCGGCCGTAAAACGGCCGATCTCCGCGAAAATTTGCACGCATGTCAAGCGAAGTGTATAGAATACTATGATGATTTCAATTTGTTTTGTGAAAAAATTGCTTATTTGCATATTTATGGTAATTTATGCAAAAAAGGTCATGAATCACATTTTTACCCATAAATCATATATTATTCATATTTAAGCATTCTTTATCACTACATATTATATTCATTATACCATTTGGAATAATAATACGACAACAAATTTGAAAGAGCCAGCTTATTCCTTATGTTATCTCTTGTTTTGATAATTTCTTATGTATTTTATTGTTTTTTAACTTTTGTATTTTATTGTTTTTGTTGTTTTATTTCATTTATATCTATGATTCAGCTATTTTGACTTCCAAGACAACCACCTAAACGTTAAACAAGACCCACTAACCAATGTTTTATCTTTTTAAGGAAAAATTTAAATTTCCATATGTTTTGTACACAAATCACTAAAATTTTCGGGCTGACATGCAAAGACAAAAGATTACGTGACCCTGTAACTGTTGGTCTGATTTTCAAAAAAAATCTTTTAAAGATGCGCAAGACTCGAAAGAAAAAAGTCGGCGAGCGGCGGGGCGCTATCCATAAGCGTTCTCGAACAATCAGAAAAATAGTGGAGGGGGGGGGACAAATGGCCCCCCGGGCCTTATTAGGGTTAATTCATGACAGCAATGAGGATTAATGCCCCACAAAAGAGCACTAATACAGCGCATCGAAACGGTTTTGATCCTGGGGCCTCACAGTTACGAGACCAATGCTTTGTCACTGAACCATGACTGTACGCAGCGGGGGCTATAGACCAGCTGATGGTCGTTTTAATCTTTCGCCCTTTCCCAAATGCGCGCGCGTTTATGAAATGCGTACTATATATATGTGAGCGCGCACGGATCATGTAGAGAACAGTCCAGGCAGTGGACTACGGGGGCTAGGGTAGGGGGCAGTTTCCATAAATAAAAAACAAACAAAGAAAATGCAATAATTTTCAATAATTTATTGCATTTTACCCCGGTTCCCAGGAAACTCAGGGATTCGAGGCATTTTATAATGGTTAGATAAGCATTCAGGGGCATTGTTGGTACGTGCGGTGCCCCCCCCCCCCCCCCCACATCAGTTGAAGTTAGTGCAACTTAGTTTTGGGGCCCGTGAATTCCTAGTTTTCCTTGATTCATCTAGGAATATGTGTGTTTGTCACTAATAGACTGAAATAACTCACTGTGCCTAAAGACGACTGACATGATAAATGTCTAACTTTATTCACTGTTTTGTCGCCCTCTATCTGATTAGGCAGTACAGTGTCACAACTTGTAAGTCTCATAATTGTCTCATGCAGAATCATTATGATCAAGTTTAGTATAGGATATTACAAGACTTCTATCAACCAATCATAAAATACTGGTTGATAGGGCTTGCATAACTGTTATACATGCAGTGCACTTATATATATATATATATATATATATATTATATACATATAAATTATATAGGCCCTACTTCTCTTGTTGATTCATTTCATATTCGTACATTTTCTATGCAAGCTAGAGGCAACAGCTGCGATTCAAAGTTTGATGAATATAAAGTAGAAAGCGTGGCCTATATATAGACTGGGCGAAAGCATGCATTTCCGAAGTGGAAAAATTATAATATATAGGCCTAGGCCTATATAAGCCTGCCGGTAGCCTATGTATTATGTACACAATATTTTGCGACCTTACAGGTAAATCTAATTAATAGATTTGTGTATGAGAAGGGTGATCTAGCATTATGTAGTAAAATCATGGCAAAATGTCATATGAAGGGAGGGAGAGAATGATAAAAACCTTGATAGTATATTGTTAACTATCACGACACGTAATAACCATGACATGACCATCCAGATGCAGATATAGCTAGATTATAGATGCACCAGATAAAAAGGTCTGACACTGAATTATACATTGTGAACGATTACCAGACTCAATTGAACATTAATTTGTATAATACATTGTGAAGTTGTATAGCCACTTTGGTCGAAGGAAGAATGTTGATTGTCTCAAGGACTATCAAAATTCGTTATGTATAAATTTCTTCCTATAGGCCGACTGTGTACCAGATTATATATACACTGCTGCAAATTTAAAAAGGAGAAACCATGATCTTATATCTTTTATAAAAATTAAGTTAAATATGTACTTGTTAAAGGGAAAGTCCACCCCCAAAATAAGTTTGTTTCGATAGAGGCAGAATAATAAGAAAATCAGGTGAGTGAAAGTTTGAGCAAATTCTGAATGAAAATAAGAAAGTTATGAATTATTGAAGTTGTGATCAATCAAATACAAATTGGCAACTCTGTGACTTATTATACGAGCTCTCCTTCATTTGCTTTGTGCATAATATTCCATAAAATCATGTTTTCTTCGTTATTGATGACGGAATATATATTTGTTCCTTGCAGGGGGGAGTATAGAAACATATTTGCAATTATTATATTTAGGGTGCATGTATGGTTGAAATTTTTCTTGAGGGAAAATGAAAATTTTAGATTTTTTTAGTACTAAGCAAATGGAAGTTGAGCTCGCATTTTACGTCATAGAGTTGCCAATTTGTGTTTGATTGATCACAACTTAAAAAATCCTAACTTCCTTATTTTTAATCGGAATTTGCTCAAACTTTCAATGACTTGTTTCTCTCATTTTTCTACTCCTATTAAAACTAACTTAATTTCAGGGTGGACTTCCCCTTTAACTATCACGACACGTAATAACCATATGACCCTTTAGATGCAAACATATAGATTATAGATGCACCAGATAAAAAGGTCTGACACTGGATTATGCAGTCTGTGTGAACGATTACCAGACTCAATTGAACATTAACTGTGAAGTTGTATAGCCACTTTGGTCTGTCCTAGAAAATTATCTATCGATCTTCAAAACTTTATAAAAAAGTTATTTTTCTCGAATTTATAAAGAATGTTTGGTTGTCCCAAGAGCTATCAAAATTCAATATTTATCCTAGTGTACCAGCTACATACACTGCTGCAAATTTAAGAAAGAGAAACCATGGTCTTATATCTTTTATAAAAATTAAGTCTAAATCTGAATATGTAATTGCATGCAGCAAAGCATGTCAAGTAATTAAGCCTCCATTTAAAAAATTGTATTTGAATTGTAGTGGACTACATGATGTTTTTTGTAATTTCACATTCCTGTACATTATTGTTAATAGCCAGTTGGCCTTTATGTTATCCTTGAGTACCCAATAAAAAAAAGTTTAAACAAAAAATATATATCCTGATTTATATATTTTAGCTGTTTTATAATTTTCTCAAATGTTTAGAAATTTCTCTAACAAAGTAACTATTTAAAATTTACAACTGTTGTAAATTTTATATTGAATGCCGGGGCCCTGCTTACAAGCAGGCACATAGCCAGAGTTTGATGTGTTTTTTTTTTGGGGGGGGGCACATACATGTAGGCCTAATCGGTCGACGTCCTGGGGAGGGGTCTAAAAAAGTTCAACCGATCCTGGAACAAAAATTAAGGGTATCCCTCCATGTTTATGTTTATATTATTATTTGAATACAATGTGTGAATATACTATGTTATATTAGTTCTTTTTTAAGATGGAAAATAAATTGATATGAATTGAATTATAGATGCACCAAGCCAAAGGCGAATTTAGTAGACCAGTTTGCACGCTAAAAGTCCAGTAACAATTAATTTCTAGAGACTATATTTTCCTGACGCATCTATTAATGCCCTTATGATGCCTTATCCCTTTCAGGAATATAATTTGTCTCCCTAAACACCTTGTAATTTTTAGTTCATCTTCGTGATAGGCTGCCTTTGAAGCTGATTGCCAGGATTAAGAAGACAAATATAAGAAAGCCTTTTAGAGACTGGAGTATGCAGAGTTGCAGACTATTTATTTATTTATTATTTATTTTTATTTACGATATACATATTTATACAGGTACCAGGCGCGGATCCAGGGGGGGGGCCGAGCGTGCCTTGCCCCCCCCCCCCCCCGCAAAAAAAAAAAAAAAGGAGAGAGAGAGAAGGAAAAGAAGGGAAAGAGGAGAGAAAGGGAAAAAAGAAGAGGAAGAAGAAAAGAAAAGAGGGAAGAAGGTGATCGGGGGGGGGGGGGACTTGCCTCCCCCTCCCCCCCCCCCAAATAAAAAAATAAAAGAGAAGGAAGGAAAGGGAAAGAAAAAAGATAAAGAGGAGATAAAGGGAAGGACAAATAGGAAGAAGAAAAGAAAAGAAGGGGGATATCAGTTGCAATTTTCCCGCCAACAATCGAGGGGGGGGGCAAAAGACCCTAGCCTCCCCCCCCCCCCCCCCCCGTCCCCGCTAAAAAAGAGAGAAGGAAGGAAAAGGAAAAGAGGAGAGCTAAAAGGGAACAAAAAGAGGAAGAAAAAAAGAAAAAGGAGAAAAGAAGCGGAGATCAGTTGCGGTTAATCCCGCCAACAATGTGTGGAGCGGGTTGGGGACCAAAATGACCGTGCCCCTCCCCCCCCCCCCCCCCAGCAAACCTAAAAGAGAGATAAGAAGGGAAGGGAAAGTGAAATAGGAGAGAAAGGGAAAGGAAAAAAAGAGAATGAAGAAAGGTAAGGGATATCAGTTGCAATTTTCCCGCCAACAAGGTGTAGATCGGAGGGGGGGGGGGGAGCACTGGCGTACTGATAGGGGAGGGGGGGGGGGGGGGGTTGGGTTTGGAGAAATAGAATTCAAACGTGGTTTATTTATAATTCAATAACGGTGGTTAACAAATAATGCTGAAATGAGATAATTTTCCTCACTCCATGCGTTTGTTGGAAAATGACAAATTCCTAAATTTACAGCCAGGCAAGAAAATGCTTCTTGAGATGCCTACATATCAGGGCCAGCGGAACGGCGGGGATCGGGATCCTCGAGCCCCCCCCCCCCACACTTTCTTTGAAAAAGTATACTAAAGAGAAAATGCCTAAACTCCTGAACTTCCGGGGCTCTGCCCCCTGGACCCCGTCTAGGGCGCTAAATGCTCATCTGACCGTAAATTAAAACCTTAAACCCCTGAGCTTCCGGGGCGGACAAGGTATCAACATATGTTCATCTGACAGCAGGCGCGTAGCCAGGGGGGCGGTGGGGTGGCCCCCCAATAAACGCCGGCCAAAAAAGAGAGGAGTGTAAAGGAAGAAGACGTAGGAAGAAAAGGGAATAGACAAAGAACATACTGTATTTGAAATTCAGACAAGGATTAAGAGTCGAAAACGGTACAACGAATCGTCTTCTTTCTCTAATGAATTAATGAAACGTCAAAGCTTCCGCGCTACGCGCGGGGGAGGGCAGGTGGAACTTAATTCAGACGAGGATAATTTTCGGGAACGGTACAACGAATCGTCTTCTTTCTATAATAATTTAATGAAACGTCGAGGCTTCCGCGCTTCGCGCGTAAGGGGGGGGGGGGGGAATTGATTTAGACAAGGATTAAGAGTCGAGAACGGTACGACGAATCTTCCTCTTTCTCTAATGATTTAATGAAAAGTAAAAGCTTCCGCGCTTTGCGCGGGTGGGGGAAACTAAATTATTTTCGAGAGCGGAACAACGAATCGTCTTCATTCTCTAAAAATTTAATGAAACGTCGAAGCGGGGGGAAAACTGAATTTAGACAAGGATTAAGAGTCGAGAACGGTACAACGAATCGTCTTCTTTCTTTAATGATTTAATGAAACGTAAAAGCTTCCGCGCTTCGCGTGGGAGGGGGGAAACCGAATTTAGACAAGGATTAAAAGTCATAACGGTACAACCAATCGTCTTATTTCGCTAATGATTTAATGAAACGTAAAAGCTGTATTCAGACGAGGATTATTTTCGAGAATGGTACAACGAATCGTCTTCTTTTTCTAATGATTTAATGAAACGTACAAGCTTCCGCGCTTTGCGCGGAAGGGAGGAGGATAAAAATGAATTCAGATGAGGATTAAGAGTCGAGAACGGTACAATGAATCGTCTTCTTTCTCTAAATATTTAATGAAACGTAAAAGCTTCCGAGCTTTGCGCGGGAGAGGGGGTGAATTAAGACGAGGATTAAGAGTAAAAAACTGTACAACGAATCGTCTTCTTTTTCGAATGATTTAATGAAACGTAAAAGCTTCCGCGCTTCGCGCGGGAGGGGAAAAACTATTTTCAGACGAGTAGGCACGTACAGAAGGGGAGGGGGTTAGGGGGTTGACCCTCCCCCTGAGGTTGTTTATGTGTGTATTTTGGAGCAACCCCCCCCCCCACCCCTTTTCTGTGATTTTTTTTTTTTTTTTTTTAATTAAAAAAAAAAATTAAAAATATGCCAATGGCTGACCTAAAAAAGGTGACCTCACCTCCCCCCCCCCCCAACGAAACAAAATGTCAAATTTTCAAATTTCGAGACCAAAAAAAAAAAAGTGTCCTCTTCCCCCCCCCCCCCCCCCCCCCCCACCCCCCCCCCCGCTTATTTAGCGGCTGGCTGAGTCGTTACGATTTTTTTCGGACCAAAAAAAAAAGTGGGCCCCCCCCCCCCCCCTAAGAAATCCTGGATCCGCGCCTGACAGGTACACTGTACACAAGATCAGGAGTAAATCTGTTTTGCATCTTGGACCTGCATATGGTATTAAAAGCATCATAAAAAATAACAAAGTATATAATAAAGTAAAATACACATACATCATAGTAATACAAATGGTAGCATAATTAAATGAAGGCTACATATAACAATATTAACATATATATAGTCATATAAAAGTATGCGAATGTAAGGTTTCAGCTCAGAGGTTGAAGTCATTTCAATGGATTCGATTTTAATTATTTTTTTGTATAATAATTTGCAAATTTCCAGAGAATGAGCATTTTGAAAGTTAGCCTATTGGGTAATGGCCGATTCCATACTTTAGCACTGGCATATTTTAAAGACTGACAATAAAGTTGAATGACTGACGTTGCAATGCAATGTTGAGTGTCGATGTCAAGAGAGAGAATGAAGAGAGATACACGAATTCTCTTATTAGAATGTTGAAATCAGTGGGTGTTAATAATCATCAAGCCTTTTAAAAAGTGTGAACAGAAAATCCTTAATTTCTTTGAAGATACCGATTACATCTCAAGGTGTTATCGATCGCGCCCATTCGTCGCAAATCCAATCAACCACAAACTACATAATGACCAAACTGTGCTTTATTGGTAAGAATAGAACAATTTATATCGCTTATTGTGATTCTTAATTAGTAGATAACAATATTTCCCAAATTCAGTTAAACGATTTAGAGAATGGGTGTGTTTTGATAATGTTAATATTTATTTTCTCTCTTTTCATTTTTCGCTTAATCCTGCGGTGCGTGTACATTTGTATTGTGTGGTCCCACACGCAGGGATTTGTGTTATTCCAAATTTTATCTTTTGAAAGTGTCTGTTCTTTCTCCTGATGATCAATTTCGATTGAAATGAACGATAGTCCAGCAACAAATTCATAATAAAAATTCCATAAAAAAGTGTACATTTTATTTTGAATAATTTAATTAGAGCAATTTTAATACTGGGAGTGGGAGTTGTGAAAGAGTGGCAAGCCAAATATTCCATGATTCATCAATTATTTTGTAATTAAAAAATGACATGACATGATGACTAAAGTAAAGAGTAAAGTAATGAGGCATCAACATCAGTATACGGAAGTGCGATGTGATCCTGTTGAAACTTCTGCTCGTTTTATTTCAGGGTTCTTCGTTCTATTAAACCTGAACTATTTTTGCCCGCATGGCAGGTGGACGCACATATTTTATGGAAGCATTTGGTGCTGAGAGGACCAGTGCTTGTCCAATCTTATCGTGAAAGAAGTGAGTGAAGATGCGGAGATGACAGATGTAGGAAGACTATTCCAGGATTCTACTACTCTCTGACTGAAGCTGTTTCTTCTTAGGGCTGTGTTGCTCCTTTACTTATAGTTATACAGCTTCTGGTCGTGTCCCCTTGTAGCTTCATGAGGTGCAGATGTGAAGAAGGCTGCGGGATCGGAGTTTACGAGGCCGTTCATCAGCTTGTAGACCTCAATCATGTCGCCTCTTATCTTTCTGTATTGCAGTGAATACATTTTGAGGTTTTTAAGTCTGTCTTGATAGGATAGGTGTCGGATCTCGGGAATTAACTTTGTTGCTCTTCTTTGCACCTTCTCAACTTTCACTGCTTCAGCCTCAAACCTTGGATGCCAGATGACATTCCTATATTCAAGAAGAGGGCGAACAATGGCTGTGAACAAGATTGGTAATGTGTCTCTTGATAGTCTTGTGAAAGTTCTCTAATGTCTGATTGGCTCTTTTGTCTGCAGTGTCAATTTGTGTGTGAATAGTCAGCTCATCATCTACCATGACACCCAAATCCTTTTCTGCAATAGTTTCTTAAATTATTTGGTTGTTTATGCGGTACAATGACTTGGTGTTACCCTTTCCAATGTGCATAACTTTAGTTTTTGCTGAGTTGAAGGTGAGCTGCCACGAATTGGCACAGGAAGCTGCCTTGTTCAAATCCTCCTGCATTGAGTCTTTTTGGATTGATGTAGTAACTTCTCCATATATCTTGGTATCATCAGCATATATTTTTTCCTGCTGGTAATGTTCATGCTGGTAATGTTGCAGAATCTAAAGCGTGTCAAAGTAAAACTGTAAATCATAAATGTATGCTTTAGCCTTTAGTTTTATTTTGTTAACATTTAATAGGCATTGTCATTAACTAATAAGCTGATTTGCAGTTTGCAAAAGCAAAAAAAAAGCTTTCTTTCATGCCTTTCTGGCTTTTGCAAATGATTGTCTCTTTTGAGTTTTGGAGGGGGGGGGGGGGGGGGCAGGTGTTTGTTTTTTACGTTTGTTTATTTGCTTTGTTTCAAAAATTTTGAGTCTTCCTCCCAGTTTTTCAAAGTATGTGTATGTTCTGCAAATCCATGTTTTAAATATTGTCACTACACTTAATTTTAATTGATGTAACATCACAGATATTTCCAATTCCGTTTAACCGCTAGTCAAAACCGGACAGATTTCGGTTAAACGATTAAAAAAAAAAAATAATAAATAAAAAACAGCATCAGTGAAGTATTGTGCATGTATTTCAAGGCTGGGAACTAAGTTTTACAAGTCAACTTCTCAATCTACAATCTTGCAATCTTGCAATTGATTGTTATCGTGTAGATTGTTGCTCTGCAATTCAACATTCAACAGTCATTGCTGAGTTATGTCACCAAAACTTGATTTATTACTCTCATAAACATAGTGAAACCTAGTCTTTATTCCAAAGCATGCCTGACAGTTAAGTCTCTGTTTTTGTTCAGTGATATTTTTTCTTCTAATTATTTTGATTTTCCAATAAAAAATAAAATAAAAAAATAAATAAATTATTAATTTATTTTTTTCAAACAGGAAAACAAAACCGTCCAATTGAAAACGGATAGTGCCATGGACGGTCAGATACCGGACGGTTAAAAAGCACTATTTCTAATACTTCCTTTTTTTAAATCTTCTTTTCCCCGATGCAGTTTTCCCAATTGTTAGATGATGGTTTAGCAAAGCTCCATGTAGTGAACTATTAACAGTGGGATGGAGCAGGAGGCCCCATCAAATCTTTTGGTAAGTAATTTTATGTTTGCATTTTTAAAGTAGAAAATTAGTCTTTTTACTGGTAATAACAGAAAGTACATTCTTACTGATTTTACACTAAAAACTACAAATTCACATATCTGAACAATATTGTTGTTGAAAATTTATTCATGTAAGAGCTGATTATTGAAGAAAGAAAGATAAAAATCTGTGCTAGAAGTCAATATCATGGTCTTTTATATTTTCTTTTTAAATTATGTGATTAATATTTTACAGTTAGTGTGGTTTACACCAGTTTTTTTTGGTTATATTTTGGTATATTTTAATGGTCCAGAC